>JAIPRK010000111.1:140155-390430 GCA_025469195.1 Chaitophorus viminalis | reverse complement strand
AATCGTGTGTTATAGTATCTAGGTTTAAACTCAATTAAATTAAATTTGTATGTGTAATATAGGGCATTTCTGTAAAATAATTGAAGCGTCGTAAAAACTTTGAATTCATTATACAGATCCTTTGTGGAATATGTTTTTTTGTTTTTTTAAAATGATTTTAATTATGCTTTTTTGAGCTCTGAATATTACAAAATATAACAAGAAACATCCAAAAATGTTGAAACTGAGCTTAATCCTTCTGACCTCCGGATTTCGGAGGCAACAGTGACACTCACACTCGGAGGTCACAGAGCCAGCTTGTATCTCTATTCAATACGTTGTACAAACATACACACACACACACACACACCACACATAAAATAATAATAATGAGACTACTATATGTACACACGCAGAGTTCAAGATGATGGCGACGGGCAGTTTATAACTTCGATATTGATTCCTGTGCACATCATGTGTCCGTGTGTGTACTGCGTGTGTATGTCTATTATTCGAGTATCAGTATAGGCGTAATCTAGGGAGTGAAAAATTATCATTTTTCATCCCCTAAATTTTCTATATTTATAATGAATAACTTGTGCCAAAATTATAAATATTTATAAAATAATTATATAATATATAGTTCTGATAATTATTATCATACATTATATGTATTGATTTATAGTTCTTTGATAGAGTATAAAAGAATCCACCGTACACCATTATTTTTATAAAAGCAATGTTTTCTCTATCATAGTTTTTCCTATTGAGAAACACTGTATTCTTTTTTCAATTGACAGTTGTAATCACGATTACGTTAGATTGTTTATTAAATATTATTTATTATATTATTAAACACGGGGTTTCTGGATGTTTTTAATAATATTATTAGTCACTTTATTTCTACGTTATTAAAATGTCAATATAAAGAAAGAAGATTCTTGATGATTTTTTTTTTTTTTAAATCACCCAAAGTGAATGCTACTATTGCTACTTGCTAGTAAGTAGAAGTAAATAGAAGGGCTTATGTTTTGTAGAAAACTCTTTCAAAGCAGCAGCAACTGTGAATGATAGAAGGTTAAGTGTAATTTAATGTGTTAATTAGTATGTATTAATATTAAATGTATCACAGTGTCGACTAATTATTTAAATAAGAAAATTTACTCAGTTTGTATTTATTTATTTAATGATAATTCTAAATAGTGCATAAAAGTTTGTTCGAGGAACTGGAGTTGAGTTAAAATATTGGTAAAAAAATTTCAAACGAATCATAAAGAGTTTGACATTTTGTAGACAGTTTGTAACTTTCCTGATTAGTCTTGCATCCCCTGAAATTACGTCTATGCCGGAGTATGTGCGTTTTGGTGTGTATGTGTGCGAGTGTATACAATATGTAAAAGTGTGTGCGCAAACAGTTCGTACGGCAGAGGAGAGCTAGTGGCAACATCGACGTATCTCTATATCGTGCGTTCTCACTGCTCTCAGTTCTGTTGCTCGGCACACTGCAGACACACCAGTGGTGTGGGTGGGCGGGCGGCGGTGAATAATAAACAACGTTGCGCGTGCATAACGTTTCGGATGAAAACACACGAAAAGCGAACGGCGTCCCGGTAAAGTCTCCATGACAACCGGCCGCCACGTAACGCACGTCGTATAGTGTTGTACGCACACGTTCATACTAAAAATAATAATATAGGCGCATGCGATGCGTTTAAGTCCGCTCCGAAAGATCCGAGAAAGCGACGGCGGCGGCGGCGACTGCGGGAACGGTGTCTCCCAATTATAACGGATCGGTAAACACCCGCCAAACTGCAATGTGTTTTTTATTTTCCTCTCTCTTTCTCTCTACTTCTAAAGACTCCATATTATATTATATTTTCACCTTTCTCGGCCCATAAAGACGTTATTAATTTTTTCTCCCTTTTTTCCCCCCTTACCTCCGTGCACACGGTAATAATGTCACCTTACGCGTTTATACACGTTATTATATTGATATTATTACGCTCTGCTAATATCAGATAGCATTTGCATATAGCAGGCTATATTACATGAAAATCCGTCTCGTCTGTTCCATCATTATTATTATTATTATTATTATTATTATTATTGATGTGAAACATCTTATCGCGCGGTACCGGTACGCAAATGAGATCCACTGTTGGCGTGGAGCGTGGTGACGCTCCGCTCGTGACTAGTCGGCTTAATCCGTCTCAGCTCAGTGATCCCCTTTTTACGCGAATAATAAGTATAGTCCGTTGTCATAGAATAATATAATGGTCTATGCCGTTTTATATTTTGTGACGATAGTTGACGATAAAAATGACACATTATAAATCATATAAATATAACTTACAATAGTTGATAGTTGTTCAACGGTGTCGGAATTATTAGTATTTGTAATTTTAGCTAACATACATGAATGTCATTGCTTGAAAATAAAAACACTTCAATAATATATAATAATGTAGGAATCTATCTGTATCATTACATAACAAGTTACAGGATTAGATTATCTGATTTCACTCTACACCACACAACATTTACGTAAAGCTCATGTCTCATAATACTAGCTGACGCTCTTTATTTAAAATAATGATTTCATAGGTGTATCTTTGTGCTTTTTACTGTTTTATTATTTAAATTCTGAATAAATTTCTTTAAATTGTCTAATATTCCATAATTATTAACAAATTATTAGAACCAATAAGCTTCTGATTGATCATGCATTTTTAAATATTATGTCTTTATTTTTTATTATATTTTAATTATTTTATAATCTAAATTATATAAACCGTGTTTGGTGTCGCGGGTTTTTAATTATCATCGACAAATAATAATTACAAAATTTGTTTGTTACACTCAATACTTATTATATAAAGAAATTTTAAATAAAACTGAAATTATAATTTTGTCTTATTATAAAATATTATAATTATGATTATGCCATATTTATTTTCTTTAATAAACCTTCCTTTCATGCATATTTTCTATACACAAAAGTTCCAATGTTTCATATCTGTCAGGCATTCCACGATAGCTCAATATATTTTTATTAATATAATAATTATTATAACTATTAATATTATTATTATTATTATTATTATTATTTGAAAGAATACAATACGATTGCAAGGAATATTATATATAGACATCCCACCACGCCATCACTCTTCTCTCTTTCTCACTCTCTCTCTCTCTCTCTCTCTCTCTCTGGCCCCCAGTATCCCGTTGCTCTACATGTTCCTAGTCAAATGGTTAAACGCACCTATATTACATAAGTCCCAATACACATACCTCGTCAATTTTCTGTCAAAAACAATATCTCTACGCATACGCTATAATATATGAATTTCACGTGTTTATTGAGATTTGTACACCTGTAGAAAATTTGACGTCGTATTAATCTTTTTTGTCTCTTATAAATAAGTAAATACATTTTCTTTTTTATCTCGTATATAATAGATAAATACATTTCAAATAAACAATCTGTATACAATATTAAATCATAATGTGTCTTGTCGTGATACATTATGTTTTAGATATTTCTATAGAACAATTTAGTTCGGATGCAGTGAATACTTATATTTAAAAGAAAGATAATAGGTTTTATTTCCAAGATGAGTAATTAAACACATAACTTAGAATCAATAACTATATACTATTGACAGCAATTAATGAACTCATCAAATACCATATGTATACTATATAGATATAGCGACATCGTTTTGAGTGTTTTGACGTTTGTGTTATACAGCTTCAGTGCTTCACGTCGTTTTTAATAATCGGTCATATAAAAGTGATATCGAAGGTCTCTTTAAGATGGTTCATCTATTAAAAATCTTATTATCTTAACCAAATACCATTAAGAATTATAACATATCATTCATGTATTTAGGCTCTGGGAAAAAATTACAAACAAATACCTAAAAACATTTTTATAGATCCTATGATAATTAGCCCTAGGTCAAACGGTTTTATGAGTATTTGCCGATTGACTAACATGATTTGTTATTCTTTCGTATACTTAACTATTATAATTTTTAATACTAAAAAACCAAAGTGAATCTTCCAAACTAGGACATAGGTAGGGTAGGTATAAGATATTTGGTTTTCTATTGAGCAATGTTGAAGTAAGATAGTTAGGTATACTGAAATAATTAATTAAGTTATTTATTGGACGTTATAGTATTTTATTATACCAAACACCCTGTCAAAAAGATTTTAATAGCATCAAAACTGAATATACGGACCTGGGCTCAGTGGGCTCTATGCTATATCAGCTGACCTCTTGGTAAATCCACCATACTCTACACTTGCTCGATATTAAAACGAACAAAATAAACTCAAAACTCATAAACATTTTAAAGGCGAATAAAAATTTCAGATAATTTTATTAAATTAATCTTGTAACTGAAGTTTATAAAAAATAAAACACTTGCTAGAATGAACATTGTATAAAATAAATACATATTCGATGGGGATCGTTTTAAATATTTGTACCGAATTATTATGTTTCAGACGATAGTTGTACGAACCTTATTGGATAAGATATATCAATATTTACGTTACAAGCCTTAGAGTTTAATGCTGTTGTATATACATGTAAATACAGTAGGTATACATAATTTCTCAACGTTTCAAATCCAACGTCAAATATTCACTTACTCGAAACTCATTTCCGGCTAGGCTCCGGAAGTTTGTTTCTACCAACCGTTCACCGTAGACGTCTACGGGATATTGGTATGGAAAATTGGATAACATCCAAACTGTTGTTAGCTGTTGGTTGTGGGTGTTGAGACTTTCAAGATGCTATAAAATGCAATAAATTAAACGTGAAAAGTTTTGTTATGCACTTTCTTTAACATTCCAAAACAAAAAAATTTAATCTGATTTATTAACAGAAGAAAAAATAAAATGGTACGGTACATAATTTTCATTAAGATTGAATTAATTTATAAAGAGCACACAAAACATATAATGATTTTTATATGCTAATTCGGATAACGCTTTATTAAATTTTACGTTTATCTGAATAAGAAGTTTATATACTATATATTTTTACTTACGTGCAATACTAAAATATTTTCACTGACTAGAACGCCTGCATACACTGTTACACTATTAACTTTACTTCAACAAAACGCGCTTATTTAAAATGTATTATTTTGAATGTACTTTGTATTATGCGTCTATGTACAAATGTGTAACATGCACAATGGCAATATATGTATTCATTATATGTAATTGTTTATGTTAATTTTTCTAGTTTAAAACAATGCATCAAATTATTTATTACAAACAATATTGTAACTAATGTACGGTAGTTTACCATTCATACAAGTAACATACTTTTAATATAAAATGCATCAACATTCAGGGCTTGTAGCTTCTTATTCAAATGCCTTTATGTATTTTACGGTAGAATTTTGAGAAAAAAAATTACATTTATACGTAATACTTACATACTCCTCTTTGAAGGAAATAGGCCACAATGTTTTGTTCAACATTGAAAATAATTCACAATAATTCACATACAAACTAATGTGCTATAAAACTTGTTTAGTACATATTTTAATACTTTAAATTAATGTATAGGTATTTAATATTTATAGGTTTTTGTTCATTGGTCTTCAATTACATACAAATGAGATATTATCGTGATTATATTTGGGTGTATAAAGTTTTTGAAACATTAGTTTTTTTTTATCTTTATTTAAACAAAGATTATACGCTTTTTGTAACTTAATATCATAATGAAAAATAAATATATATATTTTTTTAATATTGTGATTTGATTTGATTCTTTTAAAAAATATATTATTATTATTATTATTATTATTATTATTATTATTATTATTATTATTATTATTATTATTATTATTATTATTACAAATTACAGTACATTTGTATCTGAATTTCTGTACTAACTCTGATCAATGTACAGCTCAATTCCAGCAATAGCACATCTGGGGCTTACTAATTTAAAATTAAAAAAAAATATTTTTAGTCATCAAATTCAAAATACTACAACTATAAATTCAAATTATGTCATTTATATGTAATTTTAAACTAATCGTGTATAAAGATTTGACGTGTCTGTCCAAGTGCAGTGTACGTCTATGCACGTTTCTTCATCAATTTTTTTTTATCTAATTTCCGTTTTACATTTCCCATGTGTACGCTTCCCTTCATTATCGCCAACACTTTATACGCACACATGCGGGTAACTGAACTCAAAAGGGACTTATCCCCTAGTTTGCATTCAACCCTTCATCAAGCAAACCTCGATGACTTTAATACCTTTCAATGAAAGTATACGTATTTTGTTGGTGACGAGATAAAAATTTGAGTTAGCCTATAAAAAAAAAAAATTATAATAATAATGCTAATAATAATAATAATAATATTAGGTAGAATATTTTCGACAACAAGATTTTTAAGCTGCATTTTTAATGAGATATCTATGTACGACTAAACCTATTCCAATTCATCCAAGTCCTTAATAACTAGGTACTTACTTATTATGTATTTATAAAAGTTCTAGAGAATAAGGTGAACTTTCATAGTGTACAACTTTTAGGCCTTCCGCTTTTAACAAAAGTTCTAATATATAGTTGTAAAGATTGTATTTTGCATTTTTAAAAAGCTTCTAGCAAATAATCAATTGGTGAGGGAAACAATGTATCGAAAGAGCATGCAGTTAGAATGATTTTATTTACTGTTTAGGTATGTATTACAATGTTTCCATTGATTATTTACAACACAGTTTTTAACAAACGAAATACTTTTTCGTGATGTTTTGGACATAAAAAAACAGTTAACTGTTATATAAATCATCAATATCGTACATTTGCATAAATAATAAAAAAATTTCATAAATCATCGTGCTTATGTCATAAAAGTTACTTAAAATTAATTCCTTGTTATATCCAATGTTGACGTTTAGTGTTGATGAACAAACTTTTATTTAAAACTCAATTATTGATAGCTTATTCAATTAAAAGAGTTATGTACATTAATACACATAAATTAATTACAAAATATCTGAAAATAGTATTTGATAGAGTAGGAAAATCAAAACTTGAACATTTAATTTAATTTGGTTAGGTTATTATTCAAAACAGTACCTGAATAAATTGTATTGAAATAATTAATATGTATCAAAATCTAATAAATATATTTGGTGTAGACTTTTAAACATTTTTAATTAAAAAATATATTCATTTCTCTATGGTATATACTATATAGTATTATTTAAGTGAAGCAATTTATTTTTAAACTAGAACAATATTTTTCGATTTTCATATAATTGAAAATTATATAATATTTTTATAAAAAAAAAATTTAATTTTATAGAAAACTTAAAAAAGTGTATGAATTCAAACTTACTCACAGATTAATTTTGTAAAAGTCTTTTAAGAAACAATTTAAATTTATTTATTCTTAATTGTATTTAAAATCTGACAGGCAATTTCCTAAAAAACATGTAAGAAAGATACAGGAAAAATTAAATATGATAATGTGTAACTCGGAAAATAAAGAAACAATATAAATAAAATAGCACGAAAAAAAGTTCCAGATCCAAACAAAAAGTCTGATAGTTATCATCATATTTTACTTTGTGCGTATGGGATAGGTATCCATGGGAAGTGGTTTATAAATTAATATTGTTCAATTATTATATGCAGTATAAGTCTAGGAATACTATACAATTTTTAAATAAAAAAAACGGTCCCAATGTATGACATCATCATCAATTATTATTTTTAAATGAAAACTAAATAACATATTCACGTATGGTTATTCTAATATTAAAATTTTTTTCTACGAAATGTAACGTTAATCTGTCAATTAATATGAGTATCATTTTGAACAATTTTTTACGTGTCATTAAAACACATTGCTTTTGAATGGCAAGATGTATATGAATTTCTGTAGCATGAACATTATTAACCTACAATTGTAAATAATATCTAACCTATGTTTTCTTACGTCATGATTATACATATCACACGATACAAACAAGTAAATACATAAGATAATTCCAAAGTTAAACAATATCGATTAATCTACATTTAAATGTAATTTACATGGGTGGTATATAAAGGTGTATGCTACGAATAGTATTTTTATAGTCGCAAAAATAAACAAATTGAATAAAACCCTGCATTTTAAATTGCCGTTGTAAACTCATTTTATGTTTATTTTTGTATTAAAGTTATAACGATTCAAAGGGCATGTTTGCATGTGGTAAAAAGGATAGAACCACCGTCAAAGTGCTTCCTGGATGAAGGCCGTTTTAAACAGGAAGATATCAAATTTGTTTTTTTCATATTATGATTTATATACCAACTTCCTGATACTGAGTTCCTTATAACCATGTATATACTTGCTTCCGGAATAAAAAGCCGCCTTTGGCAACTTAGAACCGTCATCGCCCTACTAAACTACCTTGTACAATTTTCGTTTACTTCCTACGCACTTTTCAATGCTGAACAGTACATTATAAGATCTGACATAATTAAGAGTATCTCCGGTGAGTCATGAAACAGTACATACTCCGTGTGTGGAGAGGGTGAAAATCGCTTTTTGAACGTTCGACTGGATTTTTGCTCCCCAGGGCTTTGGCAAGCGGAGAACGGGAACTTTGTTAGGTACACCTTGTTGGGGACAGAAAATCATTTTAAACAGCGAATATTCGACGAGGGTATTATTCAACAGGGCGAAGTTTTTCCCAGAGGGTCCTCAGTACTCATGATTCGATATTTTCCCTCGTTTTCACTATTGTGATCGTATTCTCCGAAGTACACTTTGCAAAAACGGGCATCTACCCCATTTTTCACATAACTGTAACCTCCCTCTGATGGGGTGCCACAAAGAAACGACGATGATAATCGCCCGCGGACAAGAAAAAAATACACTGAACCAATTAGACTTAAGTTTTTACCATTTTTTCCCTTCGAATGTTTTATTAGTGTTTTCCTGAAAATGGAAATGGTTATTTTAGTTTTTTTTTTTTTGACAAACCAGCAGAGGATAAAATGCTCTGTAATTTATTGGTTGTAAAAAAATAATACTATTAATACAAGAAGACAAGTAAGAAACAATGTAAGAAAACAAATTAATGGTCATTAGAACTATTTATTTATAAATGTATTTTATAAGAATTAAATAATATTATAATGATACAAAAATGTGACTATTTGTATAATATTATTGTTGCTATATTTGTTAGATATGTAGTAATACATCTTAGTGTGATCAATAAAGAAAACGGTTTAGTACGAAAGTAATTTGGTTTTCAATACTGTAAACCACATCTAGTGCTAATGAATGAGTCCCCCACATCAGATTCTTAAAATATACTAATTACGAAATACTAAACAGTTACCTTTTTGAGTATAAATATGATTTAATATCAGAAACGAATTAAAATAGTTATTGAATTTAAAATCCACGCATATGACACCTTTTCAAAGAACGAGTAATCTTACGCGACAAAAGTTTTGTATGAATATTGATGGCAGATGTTATTGTTCGGAATTTAATTGGAAAACTTGAGATATTCTTTGGTAGTTACCAGAAACGCAAAATTAATAACGACTTTTGATCTACAAAAGAGGACGTCTCCTGGAAATGCGACACGAAGTCTGGAAAAGAGATTTTTTTTAGCCCTTCACGTAAACAAAAGGGTACAAATTGAAAACGAAAACGACACCACGGCGGCCTATGTGTAGGGGTGGATAATAATAAACACCCAAACTGACAGATCGAGGAAACACGAAACCCTCCTCAGTCGTGAATTCAACAGTAGATAATATAATTCTCGACAAAAATATTTCTCCTTTACATTTTAATAAAATACTTCTTGTCCTTTAGTCGGCTATTTATCGAATCACTTGATTTCATATTAGGCAGATAATAACGTATATATGAACGAAAAGCGAGAAATGAAAAACACTATAAGCAGCTCAAAGAGCTCATGAATAATACATGATTTCCGTTGTTAATGTTTTGTTTTGGCATCATTGACTAATATTTGATTTGCTATGAAATGTCCCCCTTGTGTCAATACGTGCACATGTCTACGTAAAGTTTTAATTGAAAATCACCGTTACTGTCTTTGACAGATATATACTGTATATAACCATTACTGTTTTATGGTTATTTTATTTGGAAGAAAATATTTCAAATGAAACTGAAAGGTCTGAAAATGTTATAATATAACTGAAATTCTTGTAAAATATAATGCATAGTACCTACATCATATTATATAGTTAGGTATGTAGAAATTAAAACAAATTAAGAATTCAATAGTCCATACGTATTCTCTATTGTTTCTACCTAAAAAATTTTTTTATATTAAAATTATTATTTAACAAACGAATTTTTACAAATTCCAATGTACATAAAGGTTTACGTAACATACAATATAATAAGGTTTTTAAGTGCAAACATTATTATTTCATTTTTTTCTTAAACTTGCAAGTTTGAGAATATTGCTACGAATATCTATATTTATACTCATGTAAGTATGCGTTTCTAAACATTTTCTTGTCACTTATCTAACATCAATATACACATTACATAGAAATAGAATTATTTTTATAGCTACAACAATATTATGACGTGTTCATTATATAACTGTAAACAGTAAAGTTTAGAGTAGTACTTTGTACCTTTGTACTTTCATTAATATTGTTATTAACTTATAATAAAAAGGTCGTTCGTAATGTTTTGGAAATAGATAGTAATAATAGTATACATAAATAACACTTAGAACAAACAGGTTTATATTTGTATTTGTATTTGTTTTAAATATGATTAACTTTTGTTCAACTACTATAGAAATTAAATAAAGTCCATAATTGACGTTGTTAATTAAATAACATTTTTTTCTATCAAACTATAAAGTTGAAATAAATAAGTTTATAGAGTAATGTATATAATTATTTGTACATATTTTATGTTAAATATTTTTCTTGATAGTTAAATCATAAAATATTAATTACGTCAAACGTCTAAAACTTCTCAGGAAAATTAAAAAATAAATATAAAGTTTTAAAAAATGAATAAAAATAAAATTGAACTGGTCGCTTAGATATTTCCTGCAGATAAAGTTCTACAAAGTGGTTCAAACTAATTATATTAAAATCCATTTAAACTTTATGGATGTTAAAATCTATAAAAAAATGTAGACATCTACTTTAACTTACTTTAACTTTTAACTGATGTTAATGTATAATACGTATTGGTACATCATGAAGTAATGAATTTAAATTATAAAAATAAAAATTATATTTTCCATTAAATTTTTTTCATTAAATATTATAAGTTGTATCACTTTATGTCAAAAATAAAATTGAACAATGTATGAATAAATCTATTTTTTATTTTAACTACCCCCAATGTAAGTTAACAAATTGGATGTACATTCAATTGAGAAATTATTGAAATTTGATTACTAAAAGATAGATTCCCGACCTATATACAGAATTTCAACCATGCATATTCGTGTACATAACAATTTATTAATAATATTGATTGTTTTCATATTATAAATGTTAGGTATACAATGCTGATCAATGATTAATTATTATTGAGTTGTGAGTTATTTTATGTGTGTATCTATTTGGCTTACAATTGTACATATTTTTTACATTTATTGATTTTTATTTTTAATAACCCTAATAACTGTCATTAAATAATGATGGTAAAATGGTATGTACATTACTCATTTAGTAATATTAAGCATTTAATATTAAAATTTAGTTTCTTGAAAAAAAAATATATATTAAATCTAAATTATAATATTCCAATAAAATATTAATGATTTAAATCCAGAAAATAAAAGTATATTTTTAGGTACAAATTTAAATTTATTTCAATTCATCATACCACTACAGACTGTTGTATATTATTCTATATACTATTTTAATCATTGTATTGCATACATACTAGTTACTATGAATATCAAACCTACATAGATCAATATTCCTGTTCAAACATTCAGATTTACCTATATAGTTTATTTTACTGATAGTTATTGTTTGTTTATACACAGGTAAACTATATTGATACAGGTCATTATAAGTTATATTAGTGTAATTAATGAATCTTTATTGACAGATACTTGCCTACTACTACGAAAATTTATTTATTTTTACTGATTTATTATATAGTTACAAGATTAATAAATTATTATACATTATTGTATTAAATAGAACGAATAAAATAAAACTCCAAAATATTTTTCAAAATATTTTTTTGATATAATATATCAAATATTACAAGTAGTACGTCTGTACTCTGTACATGTTATTTTTGATATTTTCCTGCATAAATATCAGCGAAACGTGAACTGCAAATGTGATCAAATGTCGTCTAATATCTAAGTTAGTTTAAAATATTATGCAGTCGTCTAGATAAAAAAAACAATTGCAATTAACCACAATTGTGATACAACTACACAAGCAAATAATTTTGATCATACTATATGTATAGATACTTATAATATCTCATTGTTAAAAGTTAAAAGTTAAACCATTATTGATTTGCTATTATTGAGTTTGAGTATATGAATGTATAATATTTCTGCAGTGCATGGACATTAATACAATATCGTCGACATACTAGTACCCAGTACATTTTTATCGATAGTTTAAATTATTATTATTATCATCATTATTATTATTATTATATAGTCAACAATAGCAATCGAAATGCTATATCCTATTGTGTTCTTGCAATAGAAATTTGCATTGAAATGTCATTAATCACTTCTGGAAACAAATCCATATTGTTTATGGAAGTGCGATCCCTTCGCCAAATACGACAATATCTGCTGCAGAGAAAAACAAACAGACGACTCAATCAGAAATACGGTATGACGTCATCGACACAAAAGAGTATATTATATTGGGCATTATTATTGGGGATTTTATTTTTTTATAACGAGAAATACGTAGGGCGAGGACAGACCCCGTAATTCTATAAAATACATTGTGATTTTACACCCCTGCAAGTGCCACCTTAAATGTGTTGTCGCATAATAAACAGCCGTGTATAATGTATATATATATATACACATACAGCTGACTAGGGAATATGCGAGAGATGGATTTAAACTATATGAAAACCAACGATCGTTCGTAATCGGTGATCATTTCGCGCTAAAAATTACTAAAATAAAATGATTTATGATAAATCACCATTACTATTATCAGCATTCAACATACGTAGGTACATTTTTCAGTTTTATAACTCGTCAGTTTTGTGTTCACAAAAATATCATCAATAGTGTGTCAAAGAGAACTTTATTTTTGTTCTAAGCCAATGATTTCGGAAAGAATTGTTTTCGCATTACTTCTTCGGGAATACTCGAAATGCAATATAAAAAGTAATGTTTTATCACAAACTGTCGGTTCATGAAAGTAATAATGTCCTAGTTTGCTGTGAATATGCACGATGCATGGTTTAGAAATAATACGATTATTGATCAGGTAATATTATAAAAATTAATATACGGTAATTTTAGGTACCTAATTAATATTAAGCTTATGGTAAATTTATAAACTGAATTAAACATTTTCTGATAATGCAATAATATAATAATATTCTAAAGTTTTCAAGTAGGAGTAATAAACGATATACTTATTAACTTCTACACTCGTAATCGGTGTGGTTATTTGATAGTTCTGATGTTGATCACGAAAATCATTATTCGTAGAATAATAAACATGAACTGAATGTACACTTATGTGTATAATATGTTTGATTTGAATTCAAAAAAACTTCAATTAAATACCTAATATACATTATTTATACAATTAACGATTCCATAAGTGCTGGAGAGTCCATAAAAGTCGAATATTTAACAATTACTTATTAAGCTCTTTTAAGTTTAAAGTTTAAATGTTACACAGAGAAAATATTATTAACTTAATTAGATTATAATAAAAGTTAATTTACTTTTTACTGAACTAGATCACAAAAAACACGTGCTTTTCAACATTTAAGTAATAATCAATTTGAAGTTTGTTAAACCCTTATTATAATGATATACTCTAAAAGTTATACACATTATTATTTTTTTATACCTTATACGTGATTAAATTGAAAATGTCAAATTTATTTTTAATTCCAATTCAACTATTTTTAAATGTACTAAAAACTAAATTTATTACAATTATTTATAAGCATAAGATATTTAGTCATTAGTAAATTAACTAACTATAGTTAATTTCCACCTTTGAATTATAATATATATTATGAATACTATTATAATATATTATAATTATTATAAATATAATTATTGAAGATCTCTTGACTTGCCACGTAAAATTATAACTCTTCATTGAAGATACGATTATTAAAATGTATACGTATATTGTGTTATCTTACGGTACAATATTTGAATTTTTAATCGAAATATTATATGTATAATTTAAGAACAAAAATCTTTTTTTTTATTTGATCTTAAATAATGTATATTATTATTACGCAACACAGAATGGTATAAAATTATAAACAAATGCGCGATGCAGAAGAAAACAAAATGTACATTACGCCGACGAATTCGAAACGATTTGGTATTATGAATTGCACAAAGCAAATTGAAATCGGAAAATATAACAGTCGTGTACATATACCTTTCTTTTTTTTATTTCTTTCGTTATTCTTATTATTTCCATTTTTCATGCTCACCGACAAAGCGCTGCGCCTTTTAATCGGGGTCTCGTCTCATAAATGATATTATAGATTATAACAACCAATATTACAATAACAATGGTGCTCAATTTACGTTCGTTTGCTGCATCCAATAATATATATATATACATATACATTTCCCGTCACTTATTATTCCGGGATTCGCGACATCCTGTTACTAATACAGCACTACTGTCGCACTACTACTACAAGTATATATACATTACCGTTGGCAATGTGTACGTTAATGAATTAGGACTGGCATTGGAGAGCTTTTCAGGGTTTAACCCCCCCCCCCCCCCCGTGATATTGTAAATTAAACCACGGTGGTGGTAATAATAATTGCCCTACAGCGACGCGATTGTGTTGTCCCCCCTCTTATCCCAAGCCTACGTAGTGCGTTGTATCGATAGTAATTCTCCGATCAAACTTTATAACTGAAATTGGACGGCAATCGTCGCTCTTGAGGCTCAAAATACTGTACCATGACGCACTTGTGTAACACAAAAAGGTAAGTGTGCAATATATTGTACATGGGTGAATTAAATAAGTTTTATTTTGTCTATTTTCATGGCGTCTGCGCTGTTATCTTATGGTCAGATATGGCCCAGAACTGTCACCGAGTGATTTTAATTCTGGTTTTGCACATGAAATAATTTCTTAGCGGCCAGAACTGCGGCGAATATGACGAAATGAAAGAAACTGTTGTCTCGCCCTCTTTTCATCTACATTAATATTAGTATATTACATTAATCACTCCTTATCCTATATTTACTATTTACTTATTTATCTATTTATATTTATTTACATTTGTAAAAATAGTTGTCCTAATTAATCTTGTATAAATCCATGTATCATATGAAATACGATCATACGCCATGTGTTATGTTGTTATGTATAATGAATTTTATTACTTATAGGTATAGTGTATACGCAGTACAAATGTACAATATGTTCATCGGACGCATCAATATTAGAAATATAAACTTGATGAAAAATTAGTACCTTTTTTAATTTACAATATTATTATGTTTAAAACAAAGTCATAATTTCAGGGGAATATTTTTATTTTTAATTTACGAATAAAACGTCATATAATCCGCGGTAGTATAATGGTAAGTATTTCCCGTCTGTCAAGCGACAGGCCGGTGTTTGATTCTTCATCAGAGAGCCAATTTTTTGACGGTGCACCTGATTGTGGTCCTCGGTGAGGTTGCCGGTCAATTGTGGTGAAAGGAGTGGTAGGCAACAGTGGCGCCCACGTAGGGTATCAAGTAGTGCAATTGTACTGGTTTTATGTGTGTCCAGGGACCTACATAAATTTGAGGGATTCACTTTGGTTTCTAGAGTAAACATTATAGACGCATAACTATTCATCTGGATCTTAAGATCGTCTAATGAAATGTAAAGCGTTGGCAGTGCTAAATATGTTAACAAATATAGATATATAATAAATAATGTATTGGTAACTATAATATAATGTCTATAGTTGATTGTGTCAGGGCTCAAGAAGCTGCTTCAAGATTTATAATGTGTTATTATATTAATATGTTATGTAATTACCGACTGACTTTTGTGCCCGTGTAATATAAATTTAATACAGTATACTATTATTTAGTTGTCTATTTTAGATTGCAGTAATTATAATATATAATTTTAATATTATTATTATTATTTGTTATTAGTTGTGTGATCCAGTTTAAATTTATTTAAGGAAAATATTCAAACATATATTTGGAAAAAAAAAAATGTTTGAATCAAATGAACATGCATGTAGAACAAATTAAATTTGGGGGCCCTATAATAATAATTATGGCTACACTGGTTCATGGAAAACCTGTGAGCTTACTGGTAGGCACAATGCACAACACTTGACGGTTAAAAATAATAATGTTATTATTTATTATTAAAAAGATGTTTTAGAACAATAATTTACATGCATCTAAAATTACGGTGGTGTAGATGCGGTCTGTACACGTTCTCCGGTCGCGCGAGCCGTCGCTTTGTCATCGGTTCCAGAAACTTTTCCTTCTGTCCGGTTTGCATGGTAGGTGGATTGTTCCGGAATGGTGTTGTCGTCGTCCGACATCTGGCTGGGTAGGGAGCGGACGCAACCCGCAATATTTGTTTGCTAATGTACCTACACTATCGTGGGACCGTGTAAAGGTATACTTATTGAAGTATTTTATTGTACTCATTACTATTAAGTGTAAAAAATATATCCATGTAAATAACTCTTAAGGTTTTTTCCAGCTAAAATTATTCAAAGTTTAAACCAATCCCATCCATAACATCATCTTTAAAAAACAAAAGCTTAACTAATTTTTTTATAATCGTCAACAATTATTTGGAAGAACATAATAAAAAATTGTATTACAATTATAATTCCATGCAAATACATATATATATATATTTTTTTTAAATTAATTAGATAAATTCAAAAATATAAAATGTGCAATAGTAGTAAAAATAAGGATATTATGAGCCTGCAAGAGATAGTATAACTGACATGTGTAGGTAACACTCAGGTGCGATAAAGATTTATTATATTATAGAGTACTCGTAATTACATACATTTCAGATTGTATTTTTTTTAAAAACTTTATATTCTGTTAAATTTTGAGCCAAACTGCAATCTCACAGTCTCGTTATTATAAGAAAAAAAAATATGTAATTTATCTAATGTAAATGAACTATTACTTTAGTATGGAAAATGTTTGGTTTCTATTTTATTTATAAAATTTAATTATTATTTATGTAAAGAATTAAAAGTATAACATACAATGTTTTTCTACATTTTCCGCCTACACACGCGTTATTATATTTTTTCTTTTTAAAATCAATTATTATCTATGTAGGTTTATGGAAAATTAATTAGTATTTAATATTTTAAGCTCATTGGCTTTTACAAACTTATATTAAGTAACAAACTTAAAACGCTGTATGATCATAACGCTTAGTATAACACTATAATATAATATACACAAATATTATGTTTAAAATGAAATTTATGGAATTGCGAATTAATAATTATTGAAAAATCAAAAAGTGTTACCATATTTAGTTTTCTCATAGTACGCAATAGTACGTTTGCAATTGTTCTATACGACCGTCGACCATTAACGCGTTTGTTGATCAAACCACCAAATCAATGATAATTTGTCCACGCGTCTGCTTGACATGGCTATAAAGCGACCTATACAATGTCTAACAAGTAGCGAATGCATCTGTCATGATTTCATTCGCGATAAAAACCCCTTTTACGAATCGTGTAAGGGTGGATATATGTGTATGATAATATTATTGGGGTTTACTTGTAAGTAACCAAAAATAACCAGCATCACTTCTAGTAATGGTTATTCAACCCCCGTTTTCGATTACACAGCAATATTGGGGTACGGTGTGAAGTTTTAAGCAAATACAATCGACGAATGTTTGATTTTGATGGAAAAAGAAAAACCAAGATATAAGATAATATATTCATTTAAATACGTTCAAAAATGAACAAATAAACGGTGGTTAATAAGATTTATTACTTATGTATTTATTTTGTTACTATCAAATTATAAAGATTAATGATTAATGATATCCTATAATCTTCTATTATAAAACACTAATCTTATAATATAAAGTATTACTAATAAAGTATACTTTATGACTAACAATCTTGTAAAATAAAAAAACGGGGACTCGTTCTGCTGTAAAGTAGGAAAATGGAGTGGACCTCGTTCATTATATAGGATGTGTCATTATAATGGATGTATCAAATTTAAATGAAATAATTGATATCATTATATACTAAAAACGATTCCGTACGGAGATGATTTGTCAGTCTAGAATATATATAATATTAGATTTAAATTGTAATATTATGTCAATATTTGATCTTCGAATGCTTATAAAAAATAATTGTTCGTATGTATTTTAATAATTTTTGAATGATAATAAGAAAAATCTCTGTGGAATCTTCTATTGAATTTTTATCAATAATTTTAAAAAAAGAAATTAAACAATTGAACATTTCAAATGCCTATAAACAGCTTAAAAATTAGTAAAATATTTCGAAAAGAAAATTATTTAAAGAAAATGCATTTTCTAAACAATTTCTAAAAGTTTAAAATGTTTACGACTTATACTTTTTGAATAATAAACATCTAAATTAATTCAGGGAAAAATCGTTAATTTATCCGATTTCGTAAAAATTTAAATTTCAGATTTTCATACAATTTTTTTTAAAATTCTCTGAGTTTTTGCACAGTTATTTGAAGGATAACTTATGGATAATCTTGTGTTGAAGTTTTTGACCTTAAGTATAAATAACGAAAACTTTATGAAACATCAACTATAAAATAACTTACAAATCATCGCAATTTTGACATATTTAGTAAAACTTTAGTTGCTTATAAAAAAATTATGACTATAAATTTTCGATATTTTTAATGTCAATAAGTAAAATTTATAATAAACCTTGTATTCAATTTTCAAAGCAGCTAAATTTTTCTATCGATCTTTCAAAAAAAAAAAACTTAAAATAATGAAAAATTTAAGATGACCATAAATTGGTAAAAAAAAATTAAAATACTTCATTATGAAATCAATATATTCATCACTCCTTTCAGAATCCAAAAAAGTATTACTATAAGTTTTAATGTTACACTCACTTAATAATAATATTGTACTGCAGTTTATTTCATTAATTTATAAAATATTTACTTATTAAAAATAAGTGATGACTGATTACAATTTGTTGACAATATAAATATAATTATTGTATCTTTATTTTAAAAATTACTTATAAGTAATAAGTATAAATGTATAGTGACTATCTATACAATACAACTATTAGATAATCAAATTATGGAACATTTTGTGATTTATTACTCATCAGTCATCACTCATCAGGTATTAGGTAAAATATTAAACATAGATTGGAGATAAAATAATACATTAATCCATTTATTATGATATTTTAATTAACTCGACAAGATAATTAGTCTGAATGTGCTCAAGTTTCCGTTCTATTTTTATATTTAATAATGCAAATAAATCCATTGAATTGGTGCATTTGCGTTCAGAAGTGTTTTCTCCCTTTGAATAACTATCTCACAATCTGTCATATATGTATATAATACATGTGCGTGTCTAGTAGTGTATTGAGTTGTCTTATCAAGAACCAAGAAGGTTAACAGCAAACAACACAACGTGCTTAAACCTCTTGTGATTTTGTTGTTGTGCAGCAAACACACGTATGACAATAAAATCTTAATCACGAAAAAAAACAATCAAGAAATTTGATTTTTCTATGAAAATCATCGCACATTATATTTTACTAATCTTAGTTTTTGTCGTTATCAGTCTCACTATAATATATTTTTAATATATGTTGTTTATAATAAATACAATTACATTTGTAAATATGTGTATATTTATTCTTTAAAGTTTGATTTTCGTTAAAAAATACTTTAAATTTCCTTTTTGTATAAACAAATTTTTTTTTCAAATACTTTAATCTAGATTATTTAAAACAATTTTTTAAAATGAAAACATTTTATTTTCAGTTTATAAAAACAGTTATATCTAATTAGTACACAAAAATGTATCCTTCCACATGATTATTAATCCAAAGTGTGACGTTATTTATATTCTTATAATTTATATATTATATATTACTTTATGACGCGCCTATGAAAATAAGCAATTTTTATACTCGAATATATATTTTATTTTTCTTATATATATATATATTAAATTTATATAAACTTAAATAAGAAAGCAAGAATAAAAAAACTAAAAGTTCAATTTTCTTAATCTTTCTTAGTTTTAAATGGCATTGGTAATATTCATTATTTAAATTTATTTTTACAGTACATGAAATGCATATAATATAATATGCATAAATTAGAATACGTAATCTAGTTGTACAATGTTCGGTCAACCGAGTAATAACAGTGCATTTGTACGCGATCAAGCGATACTTTCAATAGACCATATGAAATAGGTCATATACTCGTAGTTTAAACTAAAACCGAAGACTTCTGTTTGTTTTTCAGATTATACACCCTTGATAGGGTGCATGTTAGTAACATGTGTGTATTTACAGCAAGGGTATTTGATATCTTTATGTAGTAATTATACCACTGGGAGCCATAAAAATATGTTAACTTTTCCCTACCCGATATTTTATCGTAATTTATATACGGATTATTATACGAGTATTGTATTAAAACTGCATATATTATAGTACATTATGTTTGACTCATTTCATTGAGACTGAGTGACCAATAGTTTTTAACGTTAAATAAGGATTAACGGGTTAAATTTTAACGCACAATATAAATATATTTATAGACGTTGATGAACCCTATGCTGATAATGAAGTAAAACTAAACAAAAACCTACTTAAAAAAAAAAAAAATGTCCTCTTTCAAACACTATTTGTGTTTACTACAAAATTGATTAATGTTATGTTGTTACGTACAACCACTGTTTACATCATAATAGTATGACATGGCTGATGAATGATCGATATGATGTCAAGCCGAGTGATTATATTTCATCGCATTATATTATTTATAATATAGTGGTCGCCGCTTAATCGAATTCATGGTTAATTGACTCGTTTGTCTATTGGACACAGAATGAGTCGTTCCAATTTGCATGTACACTTACTCAAAAAAAATCTGATATTATTTATTAGACTATATACCAATGATTTAAGGGATTGTTTAACAAATTGGTAAATAACAATTGGATGGATTTTTATAAAGTTAATTGGGTAGGCATTACAGTATGAATATATAAATACATACTTATACTATATTCTTTCTCTTTGACACATAAACATTATATTATTAATATTTCTGTACCGATATATTTATGTTATAAATTATAAATCTAACGTCGATATACACTTATATATATTTATTGACATATTATATTTATATTATTAAATACTATACTGAAATCTCAATGAATATTTTAAACTTAAATAAACGTTGAATAATAATGTATAACATGAAAATTAATATATATTTTTTTTTTTACCTAATTATCTTTTATTGATTCTGTTAATTAATGAGCTCATATGCTCTGGTCCCAATTGAGTTCAATAAGTGGCAACTATACTAAAGTACAATAACCTCGTATTATAGTAAGCTATTATCGAACATAAATATTAAATAATACGAATAGTACGGGCTACATGTACAATACGTAACACACGAACTTGAGGGGAAAAATAATAACACGATATTACCATATACAGGTGTAATAGGTGCGTGGGTCTTACAATAATAATAATAATAATAATAATAATAATAATAATAATAACAATAAATCGCACGTACGGTGGTTGGAATAACAGAATCGTTGAAATAAAACAGTTTTCGCCCTTGTTATAATAGAGCCGCGGCTCGTGGTGCACGATTCTCTGTAAAATCTTATTTTTTAGAATAGCAAAATGCAACAACTCGTATACGCAGGGTACGCAGGGAGGGTGGAGAAGAAAAATTATACCGTTGTGCATAAAAAGGAATCGTTTAAACCGCATCCCTCCTGCCGGCAATGCGTTGGAGGCAGAGGCGGTATTCGTCAACGTCACCGAGGCCGCGCTGTTGCAATCCTTCATCCGGCCATCGCGAGAAAGACCCTTCGTCACATGGCCACCCGTACCCGATCCTGTCGGTCTTTGCGTGTATCGGATTTTAACACAAACAAGCGTTTCGAGCTGATTTATCGTCCGGCTGTATCGCACCCTTTACATACATGCACTAGTCACGGGTAGGAGGTTTGTCATAAATTTATTGGAGCCCCGTCGAAACACACGTGACTATTATACTGCGTGTGTGCGTATATGTATACATTTTTACACACCACGGGGGTGTCAGATGTGGCGATACAGTGAAAGAGAGAGAGAGAGAGAGAGAGAGAGAGAGAGAGACAAAGAGAGAAGGAGAAAATGGGAGAGAAATTATAAGGATTGAAAAATAAACTGATAAAACAACCCAAAAATATGGTTAGGACGTGCAGTATAATATAGTATACCGTGTCCACGCCACCGCACCGTTGCCGATTAGTTTGGAGTGTGTGCTGCTGCAGTGTACGCGGTGCATATAATGGCGAAAGAATAGCGAAACGCTGTTTCACGTGTGTACCGGCAGCCGCTGGTTCCGACCCTATATCTATAGTGCACATACAATGGGTCATAAATTGTCGTTCACCAATTATATCGACACGACTTACCACTGTGTGTGAGAGTTTATATACACGTGTGTGTGCGTGTTACGTATTGATAGCGTGAATAACGTATATTCGTTTGTGTCCAACAATAATACTGTGTTCACACTTCATTTGAAACCAGTGCCCACGATCGTTCTGTTTTAATACGAAGATATAGGACATGGCGCAGTAGTTTGAGATGTAAACTGATAATTCCGCAATGCATGTAATGAGTAATGACTATAATGAAGTATCCTACACAACATTTGCCCATCTTTAAACAGTACGAACTTCAACTAGTTTGTTTTTCTTTTTTTTTTTCAAATCGATCGATTACCTACTACGACACACTAAAGTATTTTATATCATGGATAATATGTTAGGTTGGTTAGTTGGTTAGTACCTATATTAAAACTCATAGTTCTTCACCAAATTATTATTAATACGTTCAAGTAGAACATGACTCAGCTGGAAATACATGCATATATTTTTTTTAGTATTTGGTCTTAGTTTAATCATACAACCTGCACATTCAATTATTTTTAAATTTTAAATTTATTCGTATTGCTATTATATTATAATGCAAATATCGGAAACCAATGTAAGATGCATTATCTGAATTCTGTATTTTTATTTTAAATTTTAAATTTTATTTTATTTTAAATTATTTGAATTCTTTATTTTAAATTTCATGTCTCTTTTTATTTTCACAATAATTTCGCATATGCATATAAAACAACTGTAAATTCTAAAAATAATAAAAACTTTCATTCAGGTATAGTAACTTTTTACTTATTTTAATTAAACTAAATATAGTTCCTTTTACTATGATTATTTTATTTTTTCAGAGAGGTTGCCTATAAGTTTAATTGTTCAATATTATAGTAAATAATTTATCTCTTAAATAATAATAAAATTAAAATTATTATTTTTGATTTTAGTTATATTATTTCTGTGAATTATACGTATAAAGTGAGTTCTATGAAAAAAATAAAATATTTGAACCTATTTGTTTTTATTATTTATTGTTTTAAATAATATTATTTACTTAAAATTATATAAATATAGAATGATATACTATAAACAAATAAATAATGCATTTGAAGGTTTTTATAAACATATATTTTGAACTTAGAAGAGATATCTGTTTTAAATTATCATAATAAATTGCTTGGCTTATTCTATTTGTTAACAAGAGAACAATGTTGTTTATTCTTATTTTAAAAAAATCCAGGCATATTTTTCATCCATTTTATGAATTTATGTCGAAGTATAAATATTATTATAGCATTTATTTAGAAGAAAATGTAAGGTTATCTATATATAATAATTATACTTTTTACTTGTGAATACTACTAAACATTGTTTCTAGGTAAATATTTTGTTTTGTAACTAGGCTTTTTTATATATTCCCTGATTCTCTAAGCCCTAAGGCATTGAAACAAGTTCATTTTAACAATTTCCATACTGTTCAGAAAATGATTGTACAGTTTTATCCCCTATATATTGTTAATGGCCCGTCGTCATTGACTCGCGTGGGGCTGAAATGCTGAAACGAAGAACTTGCCAAATCATCCGGACGACGTTATACACGATAACTAGGGCGAGGAAATGCATACAATTGTGTATTTTTTCGATGGGGGAGAAATACTAACAAGTAACTATGGACCATATAGAGAGGAAGGGGGTAGTTGGAACGAATTATTTCACCAACGAATCAAAGCCTAGTAGGGCGCATATTAAGGATGCCATGAATTAAATCCAAAGAAATAGTGCAAAATGTTAACATACCTACTAAAACCAATTTAATTGAGTATAAAACTGTTTTACGAAGTAGCAAATATTTTTTATTTTTCAATTATTTTGATGATGTATAACGTAACTACATATTGTACTTTATACGGTTTTTACAGAAAAAAGTACTGCTAAGGGGTAAGTAATTAGTAAAAACAGTAAAAATACTTTACTGCTAAAATTATTTTTATATAATGTTACATAATGTTTTTACCGGTAAATATCGGACCAATTAGGGATAAATATTTTGCAACATCTTTATCGACTTAGTATTTCTCAAATTTGTTTAATACATATGTAATATTATCCATGTCTTCTTTTTTTTTTTTTGTTTTGCACATCTCGTTTAATGCTATCTATTTTTAAGTACGATTCTTCTTGAACTTCTAATAAAATATTTATTATTGCAAAACAATTAGGATGACAAGTATAAAATTGACTGTCAAAATCTCTATGAAAAGCTTCAGGTCCGCTTGTTTTCCTAGGATCCATAAACGGCTCACCTGCCCAAAAATGAGGTGGGAATAAATTATTTTCATCAATAAACGTGTCTACAATATAATCTGTAAAATGTTCAACATTGGGTGGTGCATTGGTCATGAGAGATATAAAACCATCATTCACCTCATTAGAAGGTAAATAACTTAGACCGAAAAAACTTTGAAGCCACTGGTACACAACTGTTAGTCCAGCATAGTGCTTATTTAATTCTTTGTCATTTTTAATACGATAAAACCAGGCTTGACTTAAGTAAAAACGACATCCTACCCCACTTGACAATTTTCGAAAACTTCCAATACTGCGTTGTGAGCAGCTTTTTCAAAGTCTATATGTATAATTTTCAATTGCAATTGTTGTCCGTGAAATTTAAAATATAACTCTTTTATTTTCAACCAAACATCAGTACTTATACGATTTTTGTGTTTTAGAGTCCATAAAAACAAATATAATAGGCACATAAAATCCATTCAAATATACATGATTTGTATACATTTGAAGAAAATATTTTGTTGCATACGAAAAAGTTCCATCAGCAAAAACATGCTTTGAACTATTTAAAAGAAACATATTAGTAGCATTTGTAAAAATAGGCACACTACTTTCCGAATCCATGAAACAAAATGGTTCATTACTTGAAACGAAATCTTTTTTATTTTGATAAATCATAGCTTTTGCTTCGAATAAAGATTTTGGTATTTTAGGAAATATTTTTCGTTTAGCTTCATACATACTTTTCCTGAATAATCTGACATCAGAATGATTTAGATGCTCTGATTTTGGACAATTACGTAGTTCTTGTCGTATAAGTTTATTCAGCTTCACGTTTAGATCAGTAGAGGCTTTGCGCTTTAAAAGTGACATCACAGTTTGTTTAGTGATGGTTTCTTCAACTAATTCATCAAGACTATGTTCACCATTTATTGAAATGACCGTTTTTAAATTGCTAGTTAATTTAGCAGTGACAGTGCATTTACGATTTACACAACGAAAAACTTTAGTTGTATCTTTGTTTTCTCTAAACTCACTAAATTTATAACTGTTAATCGCAACACACTTTTTCCCACGTCGGGTTTCGAAAACATCGGATATGTTCACGTCCATAATTACAAAGAATAATATAATCTTACCGATTGAAAATCCAAAACAGAACTGAACATTGAAACGTTGAAACATTTAGTTAGTTTCATAAACCATATCTTATAAAGATTGTTAATCTTTTTTTTCGCGATAACCTATTGGCAATTAGATTATAACGAGCTTCGTCCATTTTTACATACAAAATACAATATACATTACAATCATTATAACTACCTATAAGTTAATATTGTTAGTTATCACATAATTTTAAAACTGTTTATGGGAAAAAATAGAAAGAGAAGATATAATAAAAAAACTTATATACATACATTTCATTTTTATTAATTTAAGCGTAGCTATATTCTATACACATGCACAGGTGTTAGTATATTAATAAATACAAATAATTTCTAATTTTAAAAGTAGCCACATATTTACATATTGTTTTATATTATATGTTGTTCATTGTATTACCTATATCATTTAATGGTGAAAATGTAATGCAAAGTTTTCCTTCATTTTTTAAATCTATAAACAATACTGAATACAACACATTTAATAACTATATTTTATATAAAATATAATCTATTTTATTAACTTACTATTTTATTTTTTCTTATTCATAAAAATAAGAAGAAGATAACGACGATGAAAATATTCGTCGAAAATTAATACAACTTTAATAAAACTTTAGAGGTATATTACATGTTTTAGTTATTTGTCGTTAGCAATACTTCCCTTTATACATATAGGCCTTATAACATCGTGAAAGTTAAAAGACGGGTAACTAAATACTACATTCCAAACTCGACTCTATACAAACCTACTACCTAATAAGAAATACGTACTCTCATACTCTATTTGAAAACCCAGAATAACGCATAAAACTTTCCTGTAATCTGTTTCAATAAAAATAAAATTATCCTATGAATCCTTTAAATAACCAATTATATAGGGTGTACCTCTTCCCCTAATCATTTTACATATGTTATTTATATTCAAATTATTTATCATATTTATACCTACCTACTTATTGATGTACTATTGTACAAGTTGTTTATTTCTCTTTAATAAACAAATACAAGAAAAAATGATTTTTCTGAAGATCTAAGTAAATTGTTGATTACTATTTTTCATCTATACTTACCTCCAAACATAATATAGTTGATACATATTATATAACTTTCTAACTCTATTTCTATATTTAGTTTTCCATAACATTTTAAAAATATAATAATGTTTCCAAGAGGAAAATTCTTAAATCTGCTGTAGGTTGCCTGGTATCAAATCTCGTTTTGTTGGTATACACTGGGGGTAAAATGTCTTTTAAAAATGTTTAAATGTATATTGTATATTTTTGAAGTTCAAACAATTGTACATTTAAACTAACTTAAAAGGTTAATAACTTAATTCTGAGAAGTGAAAAAGGTATATAGAATATATTTAAACCTAGAAAAAAACATAACTATAATAAACCAATTTTTAGAAGACCATAGTATGGTCGACTCGCAATCGTCATTGAAACGAATTGATTTGTGAGCCTTTAAGGTGTATTAAATATTTGATCTGCTTTACTCATCGATCAATAGAAGTATCCAAATAAATTACTACAAAGGATATTATATAATTTTTGGTTCTGAGTGAAACGAGTAATGTATCAGTTTTATCATAACGAGGGCTGTGTTTTTCTATATTTCAGCTTTAATTACAGTTTTTTGAGATACGTAGCACGGAGTTGAATCCCATTACATAATTCAAGATAATTAATTTATTTATTTACTTATTTGTTTATAATTGTGATGTATCCATTTTTATCATTTACAGTCTCACTACCAATATGAAAAAATAATTTCCTATGATTTCCTAAAAAATCCTATAGTAGTACAATTCCATTGATTTATCACTGTATAGATTATTATTTTATAGCAATAAATGCATAATATATAATAATGAAACATACTATAGGTCTATACGTATAAATTCACCGTTGCAATATTAGACCGCGGCTGTAGTATAATACAACGTTCGTACTTGTAACTTGTATATAAATTGAGTTTGCTTGCATGATGCTACGCCACGATACTTGAGTCGCACCTCAGCCACCTCCCGCTTTTGTTAAAATCTTGTTCGCGTTCTCGGTGTTTCAATTTTTCAAAAGGACGATTCCACTGGCACATAGCGAGTACTGATGTTGTTGTTGTTTTTATTATTATTATTTTTATTTTTAGTAAAATATTTAAATAATAATTTATTAATTTGTGCATGTTTGAAAAATCTGACTGTTAAAACCGAGCGTGTTAATAATAGTATCACTTTTGCACAAAAAGCTATTAAAGATTAACTTTATATATGAAATTAAAAATTATTTAGATCTATATAATTTATTTAAATGGGCCATATGATATTTAATTTTCATTAAAAGTTAAGACGTATAATTATTTTATATTTTTCGAATCAGATGATTTCGAGTTTCAAAATGTAAAGGATTATTTATTTGTATTGCATATGTATTATTTATATTCCTCAAATACAACATGCCAATACTGCAGCCGTAACCTGTTGCACGCGTACACAACATACAAAGAAATAAACACTAAAAACTAAAAATACAATATGTTTTTGGACGTTGGGTGTGCTCAGAAATTTTGAATGGGGGAGGGGGGGATTAATTTTATAAATTATACTATGTCTTGTTGGTAGTTGTTATTATAAGTTGAGTGCATCATCTAGATGTAATATCCTTTTCTGATAAACTATCAGTTCACAAAACGTGCACATATACCTAGTGAACACAAAAAATTCATTGTTCTTTTATTGAACATCAGTGGTTTCATCTGTTAATACAGAAAATAATTTGGCTTACATCTAGCATCTTCTACAATTTTGTTTTATATAAAATCACCAAAGTCCACAGGATGAAATTATTTCGTTTTTAACTTTTAAACTAGTATACTTATACAGTCTTTAAGATTCCAAAAAAAGTTTAAACTGTTCATATCTTTAGTCTTATATTTAAGAATTTCACGAATTTCGAGAAATTTTAAGTCTTTTAACAAAGAACATAATACTTTCATATTTAGATTTCAGAATAAGAAATTTTATAATGATGAAGAACTTTTTATTTGGTATATGAGATCAGATATATCGTATCTTATAAGACATATATATTTATCACGGTTATGGGATAGTCAATAAATAAATAGTGGTTAAATTATTTTTATGGTATAATCCATGGTTAATATTAAGATACTAATCGATTTTCATAACTACCTTTTTTACGTGATGCAATTTAATAAATTTAAAAAAATTATAACAAATCAGGGGATTTTTTTAAACTAATTTCCGCAGTGAACTCACGTAGCGAATGAGCGAAGAGGCTGAAGGTCCTTTAGTAGTAGTTATTAAAATTAAAAATGTATTTCATTTTTCGTTTTTTTACTCAAAATGTATTTACTCTGCCCTGTTACATATCCGACGTAATTTTTGTTTCAGTTGCAATTTCAGCATAGGAAACTCGTAATTTTCAAATTTGTGTGACTTAAAAACTATTGATTTGCCCCAATTTTCGTTTGCCACCATCGTTTTTATATTCTGTTTATATCCTAGTTTAAGTTATAATTGATATAATAATTTGTTTGAATTTGTTATATTACGCTGCGTAAAAAAAGTAGTCGCGATCGAAATTAAAGATATTTATCGTCTTCGCAATAAGCTGATAAAAAAAAATTCCTATTTTTAGAAAGTGGCAATGATTAAAAATATCTTAGTATAATATCTATATCTTATCTTTAATCATAGATATGGCAAAAAAAATATGAATTTATAATTTTATGGGCCATTGGGGGATAGTAAACCTATTTTTTGGATTTTATCATTTCGAAATCTACAACAGGTGTCTCATCTTCCGAATTTAATGTCATGTATATAAATATATTATTTATACACGTTAAAAGATAAAATCCGAATGCCAAACATTTATGCTACTATAAATACCAGATCCGAGTAAAACCGAGTACAAACGCGTAGTTGTTCTTGAAGATAAACGTTTTGTAATAATGTTTTATGCATTGGTCGGACACGCGCGTTAAACATGTCCCAATGGAATTTCTTCGGAAGAGGTGCAAAACTTACTCGAAATGCTATCCTTAAAAAAAAAAAAAAAAAGAATCGGCCTTTTTCTGTACCGGTTTTATGATGATACTCTTCACCTTTATTCTAATTTTTTTCACAAATTTGTTCCAAATATCCTTTTGAGTGTCACCACATCATCCGATTTTTCATATTTGTTGTCTAAGAAGAGGGAGAGGATTGCATTTTAGGTTCAAATTTTGTGACGATACTATATAACTTTTTTCCCATTTATTTTCAGAAAATTGTTCCAAATATCGAAATACTCCCCTAAGTGTGACCACGTCACCTGAATTTTCATTTTTTTTTTGTCTAAGGGTTATTGTATTTAAAAATTATGGTTTTTTTGGCAAAGCTTTTGAACAATTTTACAATAGGTATTTCTTCTAAAAATTGTTGCTTATTACTCTTCGGAAATTTTGATGATTTTTTTTTTTTACACATGTTGAAAAGGAAAGAGAAGAAGAGGTGGATGTATTATATTTAGATGTTATATACATAATGTAAGTGAATTTTCTAAATTACTCTTATAAATTAGCAGTGGGACTGCAAATGATAAAGATGGATACATTAAAATTATAAACAAATTAGCAAATAAATTAATGAATTCATTAGAATAATTCATTCAAAATGTGTACCTTAATATTAATACTAATATTAATACTACGCTATTTTAAAAATGACAAATAATCGAGTTGATGTAATAACTCGCAAATAATTAATGGATTTAGAACAATAGAAATGGATTACTTTCCTATTGATAGTGAAAATCGGTATATTTCCTACAAAATTTTTAAATTCACAAATAAATACGACTTGATTTACCTCCATAAAGTATATCAATAAAGGTGGGAATTTCAGTTATATTATTAAAAAATTTGAATTATCCTAAATTATGTAATGGTATTCGACTCCGTGTTACGTCTCTCACAAAAATGTAATTGAAGCTGAAAATTTGACAGGATGTGCGAAGGGAGAAAAAAAAATATTTTTACCAATAATTCCATTATAAACCAACGTATTTCCAGTTCAATTCAGAAGAGTTCAGTTTCCAATAAAAGTTGGTTTGCAATAACTATAAATGAAGCGCAAGGTTAGGCATTAATCTATTGTAGAGTAGTTTTGGAAGATAACTGTTTCTCACATGGACAATTGTACGTAGCATTAATTTCTAGAGTTTGGAAGACGACCATTTAGGTCAAAATTCCTTGAATCAATTTATAAATATTAATTGTAAACTAAGTTATATTGTAAAAATTATTCTTTATTACATGGCTATTTTTTATAATGCAATATTATGCTATCCGTTAAACCCAGCAAAAGAAATAAATGGACAACTGACAAGGGTAAACATGGAAAAAATATCCCTATCCGGAACCGCTAAAGCTACGGGTAAGAAATTTGGTCAGAAGGAAATTAAGGATAACCAACCATGATGGCTAGAGCTCTAAATAATGTAATAATATTATATATACATAATATGTGTGGTAGTTTCGATTAAAAATCATGTTCCAACTAAGACTGTTTCGTGAAAAACCGGGTTATTCAGCTGATAGGTATGCTATATATATATATTTTTTTTTTTTTTTTTGTTTTATTTATTATTTATACGTTGCACCGCTCACCCACCGGTCGTATTTTACCGGTAAATCTATTCGCTGCACTCATAATATTATTCAATACGACGCGACAAAAACCCGAGAGACCTGTCCGTCGTTTACACGATGCGTGCGGGGACGCGACCGGACGACAATGAATATTTGATGGACGCAGGCACACCGCCGTCGTTAGCGAGGCGAGTGGAGCGGCCCGCACGGTTTATCCCGGCAAGCGAGTACCGGCGACGGCGATGGCGCACGACCGACGCCCTGCGCTACCTCCCAGCCGGCGGCGGCAACACCACGTGCCACGTGGGCGACCAGTTCTCCGCGTGTTCCCGTGCCGGTACGTGGTGTTGTACCTACCGTTCGCGCACGTGTGTTGCCGCCGTGTATGGAAAGTGTTCCGTAAGCTGTTGAATGTTCGCGCCCGCGACGTTCCCGACGAACGAATAAAAACTCATCGACAACATAATTATTATTATTATACAAATGCTGGTATTGTTTACAGTATTGTATTATAATCGTTGATTGTGCGACGGGGGAGACAAAACGCCGTATCTGCGCATTGTACCTTGGGTGTCATTTGATAATAATGGATCGTCGCGACAACGGACGGTCGTCAACTTAGCACAGTGCTCTGTTGAAATCAAAGTATAAGGTAAACACGAAACGCTGGCGATTCGAGGTATTTTCATTTTATGGGCGGGTAAACGTCAAAAAATAAAATAAAAATACTCTAAAAAAATCTCTAAGATCTTCTAAGATCTCAATTATTCCAAAGATATTTTCAAAAATAATCAATCAAAAAATTTTTTCCATTATGTAAACATATTCTTTCAAATGAGCAACATGGTTTTCGTCCAGGGCGTTCAACTATAACTAATTTATCTATATTTAAACAAATAATTTTGGAACCTTTCAATAACAGAACTCAAATCGATGCAATTTACATTGATTTCAAAAAAGCATTCGATAGGGTTAATCACTCTCTTTCATTAAGTAAACTTAAATCTTATAGTTTTTATGATCTATTTTTCTCATGGATTCATTCATTTTTAACTAATCGAACCCAAGCCGTAAAATATGAAAATTATATTTCTAATAAAATTAATGTTTTATCCGGTGTCCCTCGAGGAGATAATCTATGGCCCTTATTATTTTCCTTTTTCATTAATGATATTAATACAACTTTAAAACACTCTAATTATCTCTTACTTGCAGATGACACTAAAATCTACAAAATTATTGAATGCAATGATAATGCATTAAAACTTCAAGATGATTTAAATATTTTAATCAAGGTTAGGTTGTTATAGATTGAAAATAGTACCTATGGGACCTAATACAGTTACTTGCGGAAAGCGGAATATCAGTTTGTAAAATTTTTGAGCCACTTAATATTTCATTAATTTGTACTTTTAAGGTCATTCGAAAAATAGGATTCGAACTAATTTAGAAAGTATTTTGTCTTATTATTTTTTCAAGCTTATTTAATAAAATTATATGGGGAACTGAATCAAATGCTTTTGTAATATCTGTAAAATACCTATACATTTTTACCATTATCAAGTGAATAATAAATTAAGTTTACAGAATGTGAGATTACATTTTTACTGCCAGTATTTTGACGAAATACGGGACGAATGTACATAATATAGTTATTTTCAATTAATGAAGTATAAATATAGGCCAAAATTGACTCATGTGGTCTTGCTGGGATTAATAAAGCAAGATAAGTGCTCATCGTCCAAAAATTGCAATTTATTTTGTTTCTGTATGAAGGAAGAATAAAAAATATTCCATCTACCTATAGTCAGGATACATTACACAAGATAAATAGATTTTTGTAATATGATCCTAAATTTTAATTCCACTTAACACACATGTTTGAATAGATATTTTAATTGCTAGTTATTATTTAATGGAAATTACAAAAATTATAAATGAAATTTAAAGAAATGCAAGCAATTTTAAGTACCAAGTACACCACCGGTTATTAATATTTTAATTATATATAGTGAACTATAATTAGTGATTACTCTATATATTACCCTTACATTTATTTTTGAAATAAAAAAAAACTATAACTGTAAAATAACACTATTTTGTTATAATGCGTTAGAGAACGCGTATTTATTTATATATAAGAAATTCCAATTTTATTTGGATAACCCTAATGGTAAATGTCATTATTATTTATAATATTACCATTGATTAAGTTGATACAATTGAATTGATACTTAATCAATGATGATCAGGCACGGTGCCAGAATTTTTCTACTGGGTGTGCGGGAAAGGGCAATTAATTGGATGGGCAAGCCTTACTCCTTACAATTATTGTACTTTACACGATTGTTGATAAAAAGATAATAAAACAATTTCATTATTAAGGTTTACATTGTTGTGAAAATTACATGACTACATACAACATATTATACTAATGTCATACACAAATATAAATAATACAGGTATGTATATTGAAAATAATAATGACAATCTGTATAATTTACAATTGTAGCAAGTATCGATCGTTGTCATAATTACGACACCTAATAAAATTGAAATAAAACTAAATATTATATTAACGCATTAACGAAATTCAGCGATAACATGAGTGCTGTACGAAATCGAGGCCTGTGAGATTTCAGATTTTCAACTAATCGGTGAACATGATTAAATATAAATCCTTTGAATCATACCACTTTTATCGACTTTCGCATTCTAAATACAATATGACTAAATAAATACCATTCTTAGCATTATACTAATTATGTATTATTTCCGAGTAATCTGATAGTTACCGTCACCGTTCACACGTTTGAAACGGAATGTGATCCGGCCGATCCGGGTGATCATAAATTATATGAATAATACTTAGGCACCCAAAAATCGTTTGCACTACGTACTTACCGCTAAATCTGGTGCTTCATAGGCCAAAATATCTTTGTGGGAGGGGAGAGAAAATGGCAAAAATTTGTCCCGGGGGGAAGGTGATCACCCACCCTCGAACCCCTTTGACACCGTACCTAATAATAATAATAATAATATCGATATTATTGAATGCTGATACCGGGTCGGTATATTAAACATCTCAGATAAAATTGTATTGTACGACATGAATTTGTTATGAGGTATCAACCAAAAACCAAGTTAATTTGAAACCTGTACACGTGTGAATTTATAAATTCATAAAATATAAAACGTCTATACTTTATACATTTCCTATTTTGGTATTGAGACGACGGAACGTAACAAATATTTTTGTTTTCTCATCTACAATTAAAATTGTGTTGATCGTTGAAAAGTAATAGATTTTTTAGTGATTTATATGAAAATAATATAAGATTATTATGAGGGTAAGCCTTCAAATTCCCAATTTAAAAACTATGAATATCATTTCGTTCAATATTAATTGATTTTTAACCCTTATTCTGCTATTTAGATGCATGATGTACATTATATGTATAAAATAATATCAACGATCGATAAACGATATAGTATATATTAAATTTAGTTTATATTTAGTTTTTTTCTTTTGTATTTGACCTATTGTGTGTGTAAATACATATATTATTGAGGGTTTATTTCTACGACCCCTCTTGTCTGTCAAGCTCGATTAAATTTTAACAATTTCAATGCTGTCTTTTGTGTTGGTATGTTTTTTTCCTTGTAAAATACATGCCGTTTTCGTATTATCCTCTCCTTAGCTGATCACCTGTCAAAATAGGTTCAACACATTTTTATTGTGCCCCAATTCCTATACAACGGTTTACCCCAATATGTAGATAATAATCACGTAGTAAACATCTATAGAATCTAATGTACGATGTGGGAATCGGGAGTACTCAATGGTTTATTTGTTACTATATTTTAGTACACAAACCGTTAAAACAGATTGATCTTAATTGTTCGTTTATATACAATATTCATATTTTATTAACATTTACGTTTCACAACCAAACATATTATTTTTAACAGAAGTAGTTGGTTGAATAATTACTAACTAAACAAAAAATAAATTTTTTTAAGTATCTTTTATATGAGTTATTTTTATATTTTAGTTTTTAATAAAAAAAACTAAACATAAAAATTAAGGTATTTGGAGTTTTATTTTAAGAATTATAAATTAGTGTGTAACTTCCAATATTATAGTGGAACTCGGGGAGAAAATTGGTTTTAAACAACCTTCATATATTTTTTCCAGCCGATATTTACTATTTCATAAAATACCATGGCTTAAGATCTGTTATCTTCTTACCACTATAGGAAAATAGTATATAAGTTGATATTGTCAAAACCATATTCTGTAACTAGAATATTATAAGATTGTTTTTTGGAAACATTAAACATACCTGTATGGCCATGTATGTTAATATAGTAACTAGTAATTTAATACCATGGAATTTATAATAAATGATAATAATATCAATATGTAGGTACCTATATATTGCAAAGTGGTTTTCAAGTTATCATAAAAATAACTTGGGAGTATTGTAATTATTTTCAAAATTATTTTACATCTCATTATAAATGAAACATAAATATTCTACATTAAATTTTTAGATATTTAAATTTAATAATTACATCTTATAAGATTTATACCATAAAAAACCAACTAGACCAAATATGGTCAAAATATTTTATGTAATATTATCATAATATAACAAACAATAATACCTATAAAATAATAAGATAAATAATGATTCAGCATAGATTTTCTAGGGTTGTTAAATATTAGTCAAATAATAATAAAAAATTATTTAGTAGTTGAATCCCATACTTGTTATATTTACTTTACTGAATTTACCTGAATCTAAGGTAAGAATAGCTACAACAAAATAATTTCTTTTCCGTGCTACTCATCTTATAAAATCTTTAATATCCCTAGCGGCTCTAATAAGATAAAAGACTTTCATTTTGAAACTTAAATATAAATTTAAGAGACATTTATTCCATTAGGAACTACTAATCTAATTTAGGTGACAATTCGTTCCTTAAAGTTAAATGATTATTATTTAAAATGTGTTTTAAATATTATGAAATACGTATATTGTTTATATAAAATACTTAATAATGTAAGATCTCATGTAATAAAACAAATAATAATTTAAAATAATATTACAGGTTTTAAAGATTGTGATACATTTTAAGTTAATTTCCTGAATAATAACAAAAATAAAAATTCAAGTTTATACTGTTAAATGTTATGGTCATAAGTCACAATTAATTATAATGAATGATCTCATCACTTAATGTAGATCAGAATTTAATGAGTTCTATAACACAATTATCTGTCCCGCGTTGGCGTTGGCGTGTGAACGAGTACAATAATCCTAAATTATAATATGATATCATTCTCGTATTTATGCCATGTGGTCTGCATAAGTGTTACTATTACATGTTGTAAAAAAATAATACGCATTATATCATGTAGAAATTGTTGTTATTTTCAGGGCAAAAAAAATCACAGATGGGGTTCATCATTATTCTGGCACTGTATTGCTTGTCAAGTGCAACAGGTCACTTGAATGTGTTCATCAGTCAAAAAGAAGTTAAAAGGATCATGGGTTAGTGTATTACATGCAATTACGTCTCGATTATTTTTCACTTCATTATAAATTAATATATTTTTTCTTATTGAGTGTTATGATTTTATATTATTCAATTTATTAGATAGCTTATAACTTATAACTCGAAAGTAGTAAGTAAGTATTAATATTGAAACTATGTATTTAGTTGCATCATTTTGAAGGCTAGTTATGGATATAATATATAATATATAGGTACTCGTTTCTCGTTTTTATGTATAAATAAATTAGGATAATATAACATGTATTAATTTAAGTTTGCGTCTTGTTTATGTGTGTTGTATAATGTGACAAAAATATAAGTCACATATTTATGTTATGAAATGTAACATAAAAGGTTTATAAGGTTTACAACTTTATAACTATATAGATTTACACATTTCAATATTTTAGAAATTTAATAGATCCAACGCAATAATCGTACTATAAAATAACACATATTATACAATATACATAATAATTATTTAACGGCCCTTTAAAAATAATAAGCAATATTATTCTACTTTAAAGTAGCCATTTCACCACTGGTAATTTTAATATCCAGGTTTTTTACGTGGTTTATTTTTATTGGTATTTGAATAAATTATGTATACTCGTACTGCTGTCGTACCTATGTTATTTTATTTTCACTTATACGTATAATATATAATATTATTTCACTATTTTAGACTTATAAATTATACTTTCTCGGCTATTTGGTTGATATTAATCATTTTAATACTTCTCTATTTAAAGATTGCATATACTAATATAATAATATTGTATTACTCAGCTCTTTTGTTAAACCATATTATAATATATAAATATTATATAAATATACTGATCGTATTATTGATTTAATTAATTACTGATAAATAATCATCTAATTAAATGTAAATTGTATTCATTTCTGTAAAATTTTATTTAAAATCTTGAAAGTTTGATTCGTATTTTATTTATTTATGATATACACACACACACACACACACACACACACACACACACACACATATATATATATATATATAAACGTTTGTCTGATAGTACTTTAACCGCAGTTATTCGCTTGTTTTCATGTTTTCTTTCCACAACAGAACTCGTTCTTATAGAAAATATTGCGATCTTATTTTCTAAATGAAGCCGTTTGAAAAACGTCTATAGCCGCCTTCAAAATTAGATTTTGCCGCCGTCGTTGTCTCCATTAAACCTGGTGAACTCTGACAAAGAACCCTTTTACACCACTAGCTATAACGTAGGGTGTTTGACCTTAAAAAAAAATAAAGTGCAAAGCTTTTTATGTATATATAACAAGACACTAAATTGGCAACTCCCGTAGGGGGGTGAGTTTTTGTAAGCCAATCGGAAAATCGTAATATCACGAAATTAAACGCTGTGTAAAAACTAAAAAGAGATAGAAGTTGGTAAAAGATAAAAGTAAAGTTAATGAAGAATTAGATCATTTTAACTTTTATTCGTTACAAATAAGAAATACCCTAAGTTTCATAGCTTCACAAGACAGCAAAAAGGTAATTTTCTTTTCTTCAAAATGTATATGTTAATATATTTTTGATGAACAAATAAGTTTTTTTTTTTTAATATGTTTTAAACCTTGTAAATAATATTTATGTTTAAATTATATTTTTCTTTGTAGCTTCAAATTTAAATTTAAAAATCTTACAAGAGGTTTGTGAATTTTAAGTTATTATGATGTAATATTTTCGTATATTGTGAAATCATATCATATCATATCATGTAACTACGAAAATAATATAGGTACCCAACGGCTCTATATAATTATATTATTTTAATTAAAATATTCAGTTACAAAAAATGTTTTGATATATTTTAAAAGAATGAATTGTATTAAATTTAACACTTATGAAATTTATTGTTACCAAGTAATTTGAAATGATTTTGATTAGTTTGATTTTATCTGTAACTATAAGTATAAATACCAATAATCATAATAAACTCAATAGAATTACACTGATTTAAATAATATTGAATGACATTTTTAGTAGTATAATCTGCTTAATACTCTTATACTGCTTGTTAATTATTATACATTGTGTATTTTACGAGTACACGTGAGTTGTTTAATGATTTAACAAATCCATTTTAAAAAAAAAAATAGTAAATAGATAAAAATTACTATAATAATTGATAATAATAGTTATTTTTTAGTCTAACAAATTTGATAGTTATATATTTTATATGTTAGAAGAAATTCACATAATTTTAATTGCTATCGGGCTTGTCATAACTACTAAGAAACGTACTGATATAGTATACCTTGCATGAACATTTTTTTCTTCTTACCAAACAAAACGTTTTAGATCCTTGTCGAGGGTATATAGTGATATATACTGTCGTATATACGCTATAGTGATAGTGTTTAAACTTTTTTCGGATGATTGGCTTTTCGCATTAATAGAATAAGTTTATTCATATATTACTTACAAGTTACAATTATAAGTATAATAACTTTTTATGCAAAAATCTAATTTTTTTTTTTCATAATATTTGTTGATCTGTTAAATTATTATTAGGTATAAACTATGAATTATCAATAAACGAGTTTGGTTATAGCTGTTATAGGTATAACGTATACTCGTATATTCAAAAATTTGAATATTTTTTGATACCTGAAAAATATTATTTAAAAACTATACTATATTTGATGTATTACCCAAGCGTTGCTTAATATTTTATTAGTAAAACAAAATGTATCAAAAATCGATAAATAAAAAAAAAAAAACCAATGGTAGAATTTTGGTACACGTTTAATTTAAACCCGTATGTCAAAAACAAATTACATAGTGGTTTTTCTTTACCCCGGAAATCGGAATGGTGGAAAACGTCGCATGTTTACAAAGCTATATTGTTTTTTTTTACTAATTGAATCTGGAGAGACCCTACTCATGTCCTCCGCAATCTCAATAGTTTGTTTTTTCATCAGGAGGGTTTCTTTTTTATATATATTTTAAAAATAAATATTATTACAGGCTTTCCTGAGAGAGAATCGTACACTACGATTCCGGGGGTGGGATATATATATATATATATAATATATATATGCAAAACTCCGCGGCACGCTAGAGGATGGTGGTTGAGTGAGAGCGAGAGCTTTTGGAGTAGAGCAACAAAAGAATAACAGCGTATTAAACGTTAAAAAGCCCTTAGCCCCGAAGGAATTAATTTTCGTGTGCCGCTTCCGCCTTTTCAATGTAGACTTGCTAACATTAAATATTAACCCTTCGAAAGCTCTCGTTCTCTTTCTCTCACTCTGTCCACCCCTCCCCTATTTATTTTTGCGGCGTTATAACAATCTAGAACAATACGATATGACCATTTCTCTCTTTCTCCGACGTTTCAGTTTGCATTGTTATTTTACGTTAATGTATTAGTTTCAACTGTTCTTTTTGAAATATACGATGAGAACTAAATTTAAAATAATAATATTAATAATCGCAATAGATTATAAATGATTTTTGCTGTGTTTTTGTTAAACTTTTAATCATACCTGATGGCTGGATATTAAATGAAAGGAAAATAACGAAATCGTTATTATGGAAATAAATTACTTATATAATTTTTAAATTTATAATAAAGCTATATAAATCTACTATTTTTTTTTTTCAAATTAAATTATTCTTTTTTTAACACCATCATTATAGTGTAAACCAATTAACTATAATATGAATAACAATACTAGGTCATTTTATTTTATTTTTCCACAAGTTTACTTAAATTAGAAATATATTCCTAAATTTAATTTAGTATACATTATACTTTCTCAAATGTTTGAAATTATTTCAAATTTGTATGTTCCTATACATTAAAAAAATGTTGGGTGAGACTCCAAAGTCTGTTAGTTTGTGTATTAGTCTTATAATTATGAAACCAATGTACCATTGCTTTCGAAAAAAATGATTTTGATTGAAATAGGATGGATATATTTATATTATATATATTTATAAAGGTTAATATATAAGGGCTTATTTAGAAAAACAACCATTTTTTTTTAAAAAGATCGGTTTTTTAATCGGAAATTTTGAGTGCTTTGGTTTAATTTGCCAGTAATATGAATTATGAATGTAAATAACACCAGGTTAAAAGTTGTAATGAATTAAAATACGCTGTAGGTAATATAGCAGTGGTTTTCTATATAAATATATCATAAAACGAAACTATATTGTCCAAATTTCATACTCAAAGATTCAGGAGTTCCGGGTAGGCGATTGATATCATTTTTATCCTTTATACGTTATACTTCATTGAACCCCGTCAGAGGTTGATTTGTAGAAATCTTTTCTTAGTGGGTGTCTACACAATGAATCGAAACTACTGACTAAATTGCATACTCATAGCTTCAACGATTCTGGCTAAGTGAGTTTTTGCCAAAATCGATTTTTTTCTGCTATAACTCAAAATCAAAAAACTGAAAATACTTGAAATTTGTATCAAATTTTTAAATTAGTGTTGTCTATATTTGGTTAAATTTTTGAAATATTTTGACTTTCATGAGCTATTTATAGACAATTAAAATTGATGACTATTCTAGGTTTTTTTTTTTTTGAATCTCGATAAAAAAAAATTTGGCATCTCAAAATATCTTGGAAATTTAATACAAAGTTCTTTATAAATTGCAATTATAGAAATTAAAAAAAAAAATCGAAAATCTTAGTCACAATTTATTTTTATAAGTGCTTAAAGTTCAAATTTTTACGAAATATGTCAACATTTTCCAAGTTATTTTGTTGTTGAAAATTCATAAAAGTTTTATTATTTATACTTAAGCTTAAATATTTCAACATAAGATTATCCGCAAGTTTTCCTTCAAATATCTATAAAAAAAACTTTCCAACAGAATTTTAGAAAATTTTTTATGTACATTTTAAGAATAAATGTTTACAACATTGCGTGAAATAACGTTTTATCCCTAAATGATTTTAGATATTTGTTATTTTGGTTACCATAGCGACTCGAAACATTTACTGGATACTTTATTATCCATCATCATAAAATCAACATAAAATATATTACATTCCGCCCTGACCGAGTATTGCCATCGACCCTTAAAATTGCGATTTTCGACTTATCCTTTCTTAGTGGATGCTTGCGTTATCATAGCAAAATGACATCTCAGTGCACCAACTAGATTTCTTATTCGAAAATTCTTAGTTTTGTGTATATCGAAGCAATCTTCCTGGTCAAAATCGGATTCACAGATCATTGAAAAAAAAAACCAAACATTATAGTTAAACCAATACATTCCTCGTTTGACTCAGGATCTAAAATATATTATAAAATGCTTTCTAAACATTCACATGGGTCAGCTTTGTTAATTATTGTATCGTAAAAATATAGGTTATTGGTAATGACAAAATTACACAAAAACTATTTTTTTGTTTTTATATTATTATTATTTTTGTTTGTTTAACATCCATAATAAATTATTATTATACAGCTGTATTGAATTTTAATTTCGTAAAGTGTGTATGTATAAAATAATCAATGTTTGCAGTATTTTTACTCGATTATAATATACATCATGATCATGTTCTGTTTTACTCATTAATATTTATTTTACTGATTTCATATATTATATTTAAAATTATAGTAGATGCAGTTTTTGATTACGTGATGAAAATATACTAACAATAATTTATTTATATATGGAATGTTTGTATTATTGGGACAAGAGTATGTTTAACTTATGACTGAAACTAAGAATTTGTTAGCTAAATATAAGAATTTGATGTAGAGGTCAGTAATCCAAGAACATTTTTTAATATTCTAATTAAAATTGAAAAAGATTATTAAATAATATAATAACTATCAATATAAAAACTGATAACGTTAATTTTTTATGTTTTTCATATGGCTGTTATTGAATAGTTATCAGTTAAGTCAAAGTATATTCTATATAATTACTTATTACAGAGTGAATTGTAACGGAGCTATTGTAATATAGCGATTTGTATCATTTGGATGTTAAAATATTAAACAGGAAACTAAAATATAAGCTATATAAAAAAAAAAATATTCAATAAAAAAATGTAAATATGTGTATTATACTTATCAAAGTGTTCGTAATGATTGTTAAACATTGAAACTACCAACGTTTTAATTGTACTCTCTTAATTTTTAGTTAAGTTACCTAGTTATAGTTCAATTTAAACTACGTTTATATTTAATTTTGACATTTATTGTAAATTGTTGATTCTGTAAATAAAATTAATAAGCAGTTATAATGAAATGCTTCTAAATAGACAAAAATGTTTATTTTTAAAACTTATGAAGTGTTAGCCAAATGTAACACTTGGAAAATTACATTGTTTATTTTTTTCTCCATAGTTTTAATATTATATACAAATCCAACTATTTTAACAAAAAAAAAAAATAAATAAAAATAAGATTTGTGTAATTATTTTTTATGGGAGATATTTTTAATCCAAAATTCATATTCGTCATATTTAAAATGTATAAAGAATAATTTATTTATTACAATTAAAAATGACCTTATTCCATAAATACGAGTTCTATACCCTTTTTCAACCTATATTTATTCTTAAAAAAAATATTGTTTAGGGTATAATAATTCAGATAAGTCTTGGACATCTATTTTAAGGTTATAACTCACCTATGTAGCAGACGAGTGTTGAATTCTTATTTGAAATTATAAGAGTGTTATTTATATGTTTTTAAATACCATCTTGTAATGTAAATAACCTATTGTGTTTAATTATTACAAACAGATAATGGTTACTAACCCTAAAGGCTTTAATAAAAATTTAAATTCCTTAACCAACAACTAACTTAATGGTTGTTGGATGTTAATAAAGTACGATGAATGTTGGTTAATATTCAATGTTCTAGACAAAATCATTTTTGATTAAAAACCTAAGTTTCTTTTTCTATAAATTATGAGTGATATTTTCAAAACTTTACAGTACAAGTCTGCATAACATGTCAGGTGTTCAGTAGTTAATATAATGTAGGAGAGAACAATTAAAAATTAAAGATTATTTTAATTGTTAATTATTATTAGTATTAATTTATTAAATTATCTGATTTAATTTAAAAAAAAAAAATTTAACACGATTATAAAAATGGCTTGTAAATTAAATGCTATTAAATGGCTAAAAGCAGAACCTCCCTAGATAGAGGACATTTACATATCACAATTTATTTATATTTTATAATTATAATACTATTTGAAATTAATATAAATACATAGGTATAGTTATTCGTTAAAATTAAAAAGAAAAATAAATATGAATAAAATAATAACGTTTAAGTTAGTAAAACTATTTTAACAAACATTTTTTTTAGTTATAAATATTACCAATCGTATATATATATATATATATATCTAATATATGATGTATACTTTAACAATATACCAAGTAATATAACTTTAACTTTTGTTATTTAAAAATATTACGAAACCCATGTATATATATTATATCGTATTCATATATTTATATATGTTGTTGAAGTTTTAAGTGGCTTCAATTTGAATTCTATAAATCTGATGTAGATTTCTGCATAGGCTTTCCATTCTTGGGTAGTTCATTCATTTTTTTTATATATACTTCAAAAGCCACTTGAACTGAAATATTTACAATCATTTATTAATTTACCTACCAATATTATACTATAATGAAATATATTTAATATTTTTATGCTGGATAATACATGTCAAAGATTAGTTTTTATAGTATTACAGGTAGGATAAATCTATGATAACACTTCATTCATTATGTAATCTTTCTATTTTTAAAAGAATTGAAAATAATATAATAAATATTTTTTAAATTGGTTTGTTATTCAGTTCCATAATACACCTATTTGATAATCATACTTATTATTTTTTACTATTTTAATATGCTTTTATCATAACTTGATTATGATGGCAAATATAATTTTGATTATAGTTACGAGTACATTTTTATTACACAATGATACATGAATACATGAATCGTGTGTTTTATAATTTTATATTGAAACACTATTATTTTATAAATAATTAATTTGGCCTTTATTGTTGAACATCAACTTCAAAATAAAAGAAGCATCCACACTGTAAATTAAATTATTCGTAAATGGATGAATATTTATATAGTAATATTAAAAGTTTAATTACACATAAACAAAAATAAGAATTAAAATAAATTGGGTATAATTTCTTATTTTTAAAAAGTAGTAGTGAATTTCTAAAATTTAAATTGTAACGAATATTACTCGTTGGGATGTTTGAATAGGGTTTGTTATTACTATAAATTATTATAAATGGTTAATTTTAAAAGAAAGTAAATAAAACCATTATATATTTTATGAAAAGTTTAGTGTACATCATAATCTTGATATTTGAACACTATATACGAATAATTGAAGTTGTATGAAAATTATTATGTTTGTTACTGATAATATTGAATTGTCCCCCTTAGGCTTTTATGGCTTAGTACAAATTCGTTTCATGGTGTTGCTATACCATGTATGTTTAAGTTATTTTGCATATTTAATGAATTTTGACGCATATTAATGTATGGTGTATTATATTTTTATGGGGTTGAAGCGTGCGTATGAGTATAAAAAATACCACCCTCGGTTTTATGAAATTCTTCTATGGTTTTTAATATTTTTCTATATATTTATACAAAAATAAACGTAAACGTGGGGAAAATATTATTATCAGTCGTGTTTAAATGTTTTTAGTATTCCTCTTCCATCTCCTACTTATAAATTTCATATTTTAAAAGAAATTATTGTTATTTAATTTTGTATACTATTCAAGTAGTTTTCTTTTGTATTAAAAATGGTTTAATTGATTTTAAACCGGGTTTTAAATTTAATTTGAAAATTACATTATTAAAAATGATAAATGGTACAACTAACAGGTCTTTATATAATCAGTATATTATTTTAAACCTAGAGATTATTTTTTATTTCTTAGGTCCACGTAAGTACAGACTCAGCATTTCGTCCCTATGTTTCAATTGTGCTATGATAAAAATCTTAAGTTTCTCTTGTATGTATGTTGTGTGTGTGTGTATGTGTGTGTGTCTTTATGTCTGTTGGCCAAGGGGCGTATAATAAAAGAAACAGCGTGACGTCCTGCAGGATAGTTTTAATGTCCTCTCGATCATCCCTCCTAAGTGAAATATCGTTCTAGCATTGTTACTGTTGTCATTGGAGGGTGACAATTTTTTATGATTATCGTTTAACTACTGGTGCTTGTGAGTAATTTATGTATCGATTCTTTCTGTTACCCTCCGAAAACAAAAATAAAAACATGGTGTGTAGCTGTGGTATTTATATTTTTTCTTGTTTAAAATGTTGTTGTAACACTGCAGTGCATTCCATATTATACTTCAATGTAATATTTTTACAATATCATTTGTTGAAATGGTAAAATGAACGAAAAAAGTTGTTTGAGATGTAACTTATACACACGAGTTTATACATATTAATATATTCTGTTATATTATATTATATATTTATATACATAGTTCAAATGGTTAAACAAATATAACATTTAGTATCGAGGTGGGTACACGTTCACATAAGAATACTGTATACCTATATGTTCAATAAGTAAGCAGTACCATTAAAAAATATATTAAAAATTATATTAACGTTATGATGTGTTAAACCATTATATTTTAATGTAAAAAAAATCCATTAACATCTCCACAAAATATTTGATATCTGAATTTGAACACAACCTACATGATATTGTATAATATTTTACATTATTAATAGGGTTAAAATGCATTTTTCCATCGATTCATCGGCTGAAAAATAATTTTCCTGCATATCGCATACTGTATCCAATTGATTTACAGAATTTAGAGAGTATCAAAAACAATAGAAGGATATTAAATGGTAATAATTTTTAAAGCAAATGACGCGGTCATGGATACCCTATATATATATCCGTTTTTTCCCTTTTCCCTTTATGATTGTTATTTCAAATGTGTATTGGCGATATTAAAACCTCTGTGAGATAGTGTGGACGGGGTATGTGCATGGTAGAACAGCCGGCCGTGCAATTAGAAACAGGGGTTCGCAAAAGGCCATTAAAAGCACGACAAAAACGGCAGTACGAGAAAAAATCACCCCATCACCGCCCAGTCCGACCCTGGAAATATCATTAATTTGGTAAACCGCTGTAATTGTAAATTGCCCCGAGGAATATAAATCTCGAAATCGCTGGTATATATAATGTATGCTGGGGACAATCTCTTTGTTAAAGTTTTTAATTTATTTTTAATTTTTTAATAACGCCTTTTTATTGCCATAAAACCTCATTACACAATTTTTTTCATTCTTATAGTCACTGCTAAAAATATTTTCTTGATTTTTTTTCGTTCGTCGAATATTATTACAAATTGTTTCCTTCACAAGTGAGGAATTTCACTTTTCTACGCTTAACCATCATGATGGATTGAGCAATCTCCTATAAACGTCTTAATAATAATAGCCTTACTCCCTCAGCTCGTTAATAATGTTTACTCCTCACTTTCGATCCTGTACACCTTTTTTTCATATATACGTATATATATATACATTTTTTACTTCAGAGTTCATTTATAACAATTTACACAGCTATTAACGTTAAAAGTTTTGACAGCTAAGTATATAATTTCTGTCACATAAAAATAATTCGTCTACATGTATATTATAATGTCAATAATAATATGTAACTGCGTGATGGCGGTTAACTACAAGACATAAAATACAACATTCATATGAGATTTTTTTTTTTCAATCGCTGAATTGCGTATTCTAATTTTAACGTTCGTTTTGAAAACAATTGAGTTACGACTGGACTGACTATGCACATTTTTTAAACAGATTACGTGACAGAGACTAATGATATGCATGGGATCGATTTGGCTTTTTCACGTTAGAGAAAAACCTTCTCCTGAGTTTTAGTTTCATTAATTTCAATTAAATTTGAAAGTTAAAGCTTAATTAAGATAAAATAATTATTGAAAGTAGAAGTATAGCAGTTTACTATTAATTTATTTAAAATAAAATATTAAAAACTTAAACCTATTTTCAGGAGAAAAAAATCAATAAAATGTAATTGTCAAATTATATATTAGTATCATTATGTCGTTAAATCTTATTAGGTATTACAATAATATTGTAAGATTCAGTGGAATCGTATTAAGATATAATATTAATACAAGTATAATTTTTGACAACCACAGAGTACACTTCATGTATACATATTGGTTGAATAAATCGGGGATAAAATCTTGATTCAGTAATTTTGAACACACACACACACACATATATTTATATATAATATATATTACCAAAAGAAGTTCAAATGAGAATTATTTTATTTGCAAAGGGAGAAAACAATAAACAACTTTAAGAGAACTGTTCTTAACACCTTGCTGTCAGGAACATATGTATGATGAAATTAATATGTATTATATTATATACTATTGTATAAATCGTTTGCAGTGCCGCATTGGTCGTTGACCACTTAGTAAAGGATATAACACATTACACATAAATATATATGTAATATAATAACTAGCAGTTATTATATTTTTTATACATTTGTGAATTTGCAATATGTATTGACCATTTTGATTTATCTAAAATAATGTAGGTACCCATTTACTTTAAGACTTATATGTATATATAAATAGTAAACACCTTATACTAACATATATACTTCCGTTATTTTATAAATTTAGTAGGTTCACCGTTGACCCTGCAGGTTTAACATTTTTCTTCTTTGGTAATTTTTTTTTTTTTTTTGTATTTAGTTAAAATATTGCATATTTACTACTTTTACACATTGTATAATGCCTTTCTTGTAATTTGTTAAAGACGCAAATAATTTTTGTATATTTTAAGTGTATGATTACATAATTATGGATTACCGTTTTACTAATATCTCTGCGGTATAGCTTATTTTATCAATGAAATGAATAACAATAAACTATTAAGTGATAAAATATTTATAATAGTATAATCGGCAAATAACTTTATCATTGCTAAGACATAGAGCGTATGTTATTTATACACGTATTAATAGGTAATTTATTTAATACATGATATCTTAAGCAGTAGATTTAGAAGCAAATGTGTGTGTACCTATTTGATTATATTATATTAAAATTGAATAAACAAATTACTATTAGCATAAAACAAAAATTAATAATTAAAATAAAATATAAATTTTCTATTACCCAGGACTGTCTGCTGAATTGTACTATGTACGTGACGGAGTAGTGAATACGTACGCAATGAATTTTGAAGTACCAGTTCCAGCGAAAATAAGTGAACTTGAGTTTTGCTGGCAGTCGCTGACCCGACATTCGGTAAGTTAATTTATTAAAAGCTGTTTTGCATTGCAATGTTAATTGCGAACACCTTCTTGTGATTGGTAGAGTATTGCAATTGAGTTTTCTAGGTGTAAGAAAAAGTTTAACGAACTATAAGTCTCAGATATTATCATGTTACGCGTGGATGAAGGTCTAATTAGACGTGACATTAAACCGACTGTTAGGAGGGTTAGCATTATTTTGACTTGGAAATCACGTACAGCGTTCAACAAGCGAAACCCGAAAACTTTTTGCCCAAAAGGGGAACCGTTACGTGATTCATACACTTAGGCATACATTGAACGTGAACCGTCAAATTATGGAAATATTGTCGACTATTACGCATTTTGGAATTCGGTGTTCCGTTAATGGAATTCAATATTCATGCCATATATTATTATGAAAACTGAAATAAAATTTGATGTGATGTTGAAAAATATCATTCAAATTTGCATAGCACTTTCTACCCAAATGTGAATGTATTAATTTAGTACAGATAAAATCTCCAATAGAGTATATAATCAACCAACAGATAGTTTAGTTTTGTAGTAAAAATTTTACGATATAGATGTGAAGAAAAATATAAGACCCGGACGGGAACTCGCTCTGCTATACAGAAGAGAGTGGTATGGACCTCGTTCATAAGATAGGTCATAAGATTGGTGTGTTAAACATAAGTATCATTGTATACGAAAAATGATTCTGAATGGAGACTATTTGTCAGTCTAAAAAATGTATTATATTATTATAATTAAATCGTAATATTATATCAATATTTGTTACTCAAACGCTTATAAAAATAATTGTTGAATGACAGTAAGAACAACCTCTGTGGAATATTCTATTTAACTTTCAAGTACTTTATACCAGTGATATCTTTTTTATCAACAGTTATAAAAAAGAAATTAAAAAAATCAATATTTCAAATGCCTATAAATAGCTTAAAAATTAGTTAAATATTTCGAAAAGAAAATTACTTAAGGAAAATATCAATCTAAATAACTGGTAAATGTTTTAAGTATCTACGAATTATATTTTTTGAATAATAACAAATATCTAAAATCGTTTCAAAATAAATCGTTATTTTACGCGATTTTTTGGAGTCATATTTTTTTTTCGATAATTTAATATAAGTGATTTTGTGTGAAAATGCCCATTTTCTTTTATTTAGGAATTATTTCCGACGCTTTTGAGAACTATTGAAAATTTTATTTTCAATTTTCCAAAGTACCAACTAGATTCACTTTACTTTTAGAAAAGTTGCTATACTATAAGAAAATCGAAGCATTTTTACTGCTCCAAAACGTGTTGTCTATCACAAAAATAAAAAAACACACATCATTGTAATATCAATACATCCACCACTCCGTATAGAATTTAAAACATATGAGACAAAAGTCGCTGTAACTAAAGAATGTAATTATTTTATTTTAGATTCTGAACCGAGTGATGAATGTATTGATTTTACAATTAGGTGTGTTTTAACAGCTGAGTGAGTTCCCGTCCGGTTCTTTTTTCGTTAATTCTTGGAACTATTTTGACATTGAAGTTTTACTTTTTATTTTGGTTTCTTTTGATTCGTAGGTATAGGATATAGATATTTTAATTTGTGTTTAAATGTACCTATAGGGTACCATGGATATAGTCATGGAAATTATAATACACTATAAACTCTATAGTGTAAATAGTCTGTATCATTTCACAGTTATTTATAATTACTGTTACTCACTTTATCGAATTTTAATTTAATGTGTTTAGAAATCAAATTATTACAAAACCTATTATTCATTAACAATACAGATGAGAATTTCTTATACATATATGTATATAATATAACAGGAATACTTTTCGATGGTGACGAAAATTCAATTCACACGTCTACATCTGTGTATAAATAATTCAATAAGACATTATTAAGTAAAAATAACGTTAAAGGAGAATGGATAGATAGCCAAGTTTCCCTTATTTCCCTCTTGTATCAGACACTACATATTTAACATTAAATCAGTCTAATTTTATTGATGTTTTCATTATGAATAGTTCAATTGATTTTCTAATATTTTTTTCTAGAGTTTCAGTTTCATATGTAGTAGGTTTTTTTTTCTTCGTAATATTTTGGATACATAAAAATTGAAAACTCTGACCAAACAGAGAGATCCAAATCATCGATAAACGGATATGAAGATTTATTACATGCGTACGGCTCTACTGCGGCCCGGATGTTAGTTGTATGGGGGGATGGGGTAAGAGAGAAGTTTCACATTATCCCAGACAAGGCTTACTGGCGCCGGAAAACAGACACCCCTCGGTCTTGTGACGACGAACATCATTGATTTTATGTACTTCGAGGGAAAGCACGTTACATTATCATATTTTCAAAGTTATATCATTACATAAATGGAAATTCATAAAGAATATATGGGAATACCGAATAAAATGAGAGAAATGATGTGGAATTAGTTTTATACGATAGTAATGGTACATTCTGTTTTTAATTCAATGAATTCTATTATAAATGTTATTTACTTGAACTTGATTTGAATATGATTAATTTATTTCATTGAATTATATCGATAATATGCATATGTATATAATACAGTTAATTTTTTAATTTAATTTGATGCAATAAAAAATATTTAAAGTTGAATAATAGCCAAATATTGTTTTAATAGTTGGGTCAGTTTCGGGTAAGATGTATAAATTTGTTTTCGTTTTTAAATTATCTGATCGTTAAAACTTAAAATGTATTAAATTCTATATTTTATCTATTTATTTTTTGTTTTTAATTATCTTATAATAAAAAAATAATGGGTATCTTAAAGCTAACCCAATATGGCTAGGCTTTTATCATCGGAATATTGTCCTACCATTTATGAGTGCGGTTACTGTCCTTTTCACAGGTATAATAGGGTAACACAAAAAAAAATACACATGGGTGAAGCATACATAATCTGTATGTAACTCATTTTGCTACATTCAACACTTAAAGGTATTAAAAAGTAACAAAGGTTAAAAATGAAAAACGCTATTGTTTGATCGGGTTTTTCGAGTAACATCGTAACATGAACAACACCAACACTCAAGTAGCTGATCAATTTAACAATTTAAATAACTAATGATAATAATCAGCTTATAATAAATGTAGAAGGTTTTATTATTTATTAGTTTAATAAAAACTATATAACCTTCTATTTATTATTATTTTTATATTGACCAATATTTCAAAAGTATGTCTTTACTCTTTAGTTATATTGACGAAATAATTACAATACAGCTGTATTATAAGTGTTGACCAATATATTAAAATATCTAATATTCATTTATAATTTTTCTCATTTTAAAAACTGTAATGAATTCTCTGGTGTCATTTACTTGAATGAATATATGATATAAATTATAATGTATATAGGTAGTATTATAGTTTTTGGTGTTTTTTTTTTTTCATAAGTTTAAGTTTTAGTTTGAATTATTCTATAAGTTTAAATAGACCAACTTAAAACATTTATTACATCTATTTTAAGTAAATAAAAAAAAAGTAATAAGTATTTAATAATTTATTATTGTTTTTAATTATATAATTTTATATTTATTTCATATCTATTCAGTATAGTTGTCATAAAAGTTATTATCACTCAAGCCTTTTATTTACCTCTCTAGCCTCAAATGGTTTATAATATATAGTTGTAATTTTATATAAATAATTATATTACTTATTGATTTCATTTTGAGGACGAATATAATAAACATTTTCACGTATTGAATTCTCTCTAAAATGCACTTCAAAGTGTGTTACAAACTATTTCATCAAACGCTGATATTCTCCAAAGCAATATAAAAGTAAAAAGAAAAGATTCCTTTCAATAACGATGACGTCTTTTAACACCCTAAGAATTCTTGTCTGGGTAAACTATCGACTGGTATTTCATTGAGCCGAAGGCGGCAGTAACGGCCAATTTTTGCTTGTCCCTTTCGGTCGGTCGGCTGTATATAACTTCAAAATTGAAAAATATCAGCACTTGCATTCCACTTACGATAAAAGTGGAGGGTGGATACCCTGTGAAATTTTTGGAATACCTCGAGGTCGTTTATGTGGATAAAAATACCGTCGTTTATACGAAACAAATAAATAAATAAATAAATAACCAACAACAAAACGGACGAGACTCATCCAAAACGCCAATTTAGCTGGTCGACGACGGATAACTTAACACTAGACGGTCACAACAAGCACACTGGTGAAATCTAATACAAAGCTCGTGTGAGCGGATTTTAATTAATTCTCGTTAAAAAGGATCTCCTTGATGATGTGGCGGTGGGTTGTGGTGCGGTATCGTTGTTACGTTTATATAAAAGCGGATTAAATTCTCTAACACCCAGGGACAGGCCGACGCCTTTCACTCGCACGCCGCCGATATTAATTTGCTGGTTCTAACGCTCTTATACAACAAAGAGAATAGAAAAACGATGACAAAAACAAAGTATTACCCTCGGCTGACATAAAAAAAAAAAAAAATCAAATAAATAAAACAATAAGACAGCCGTTAATGTTTTCGTTTATACTTAGTAGTTAGCAATAGAGACAAAATAATATAAATCTATTGTGCTGGTTTTTTGGACCGATTAAATTGACGGATAACTGAGTAATGAATGTTTGCAATTATTATTATTTATCAGCATGAATGAGAGGGGTGTCAGAGTGTGGCACGTTTTTTCTCTCCACACAATTATAACGAACTATTTACTATTGTAAAAACATATATAGGATCGAACGAGTGCAAACGAGACAAATTAAATATATAATTCAAATTAATGGAAAACGCTTACGGTGAATAATATATATTCCTGGACAGGGGTTCAATCGATATCGGCTCGTCCGGATACATTGAATACATTCAAACGAAAAGATTTTCATTCGAAGAATATTATTATCTATTAACTATTTACTATAACATAATTTGTTAGATTATTTGAATTTCGACATTTAAATGTTATTTCTGAGTTGTTTTGTGTATTGAACGAATACAAGTTAACTTAAATATAAATATATATAATTACTGTTCCACCCACCTGAGCCAAAGAAAAATTACCCTATAACATAGCAGTTTTGTCAGAGTTTCTAACTGTTAGGTCCTTAAATGTAGTATTTTCCGTGGACGGATTTACGAATATTATTTACGTTTTGCAAAAATAATTACGTGAAAAAATCTTTTAAAACTCGATACGAAACGATAATACTGGGTAAGGACGTGCCAAACATTTCCTCGTATTAATTACTGTCGTTTTGTAAACGCTTAAAGATAAAATGATGTGTTCGGGTGCGTATATTGTATATATTTATTGCGGAACAAGACACATTCGACCGATTAACTATTTAAAACAGGACACGGCTGCGGAGACCGGAACTCGCTGTGCTTATGTTTGGCACGTACGCTACAATTTGTTGTCGAGCCATTGCAGGCGGGATCAGCCGGTTAGTTTGTAGCATGTCGCTCCCGTCGTTGGGCTCGTATCAACGATTCCAGTTCAAAGCCTCCGCTTGTCCAACGACGACCCTTCCCGTCAACACGCGTGTGTATTCGACCCGTTTACTTCCGGATCGTGATTCTCCCGGTCGGGCGGACGAAAGAATCCGGCGCCGGCGGCGGCGACGTCTCCGGCTGCAGTGACGTTAATGTGCGCCGGTGGTCGTTATCAAGTGGTGTAATATACGACCGGTCGGTTTAGAACTCGTGTAATCCACCCCGGCATGGGTACCTATGTAATGTGTAATACATGTACGTATATGCATTTTTATGTACATATAAACCGTTACCGTGGTAGTGGTCCTACGCTTTCGTAGGGGTATGTTATGTTTTATCGATCGCCATTTATATATTGTTCTCTTTACTATTCTCTCGGCGTATCTGCGGTACACGCATTTTATCGCTATCAACAACAACAAAAACACCACAGTGCACGACGACGACGGCCGTTGATTATTTGTTTTACCACGCGACGAAATTTGTCCGATAACTGCAGCATTACAAATCACGTAATCACGGAATAAACGACCGGCAGATTGGGTTTGATGTGCGCGTTTGCCGTTAGAACCGTGTGTGCCTGCGTGTGCGCCTGAGTAGTGACGACAGCGTCGTGTCGGATAACCCTTTGTCCGCATAATACACGGGAAATCGGTTTTTCCGATCTACATAATACTATACGTACTATATTATGGTAGGTGCTTTCGTTACAAAGGCGCTCGGCTTCACAGATCTTTTGATATTAATAACAGTATGTATACCTCTATTATATTATCAACTTAAAGTAATCGCTACTATATATAATATATATATATATATTAAATATTAATATATTATTTTACATAGCTCTACTTTGGATGACGTATATTATGATGTAACCGAGAGCGTATATTCTGTATGTTTTGTAATAAAAGTACAATGTTATTCGTTATAGCTATAATATAGTTTAAGTACAGAGTATAAATATAGTAATGTTATATCAAATGAAAATGTTTCGATTTATTGTAATGTATTTTCGGTTTTTTATATTTTATAACAATGTTTAAAATTGTTATTAATACGGTCGTTGTTATCTCACTTATGCGTTATGTAACTGAGTTCAAAACATTGCACTGGGTTCTATCCAAATAAAACTAAATTGCATAAAAAAATAATTAAATTTCAATTGGCTCTTACAGAAAATTGTTTTTTTTTTTTTTTTTAGAAACTATCTAGGTGGTCTCCAAAAGTTGACCTTTAATTATTTTTATTTTTACTATACAATTATGAACGTTTGTATCGTGTAGTTTTCTGCTTTTGAAGTCAGACATGATTAAAAAGGTTTCTATTTCTAATGATGTTAAAATTATTCGAGTGACTATTACAACAATTAAAAAATATTATTAGTGTAGCCGTTAAAAATATATTTAACAATTTAAATTATTTAATTATATTCATTTATTTCATTCCTTAAGCTTAACGAGGAAATGTAGTAAATAGTTTTGGTAAATAATCTTGCAATGATATTTTATTTACTTTTTTGAATAGTAAATGGACATTTTATTTTTAAGTTTCATAATTTAGTAAATATGAAATCGGAAACAGATTAGATAGTTAATTTCCAATATGCTATAGTTAAGTTATAGTATATATATAAGTTATAGCTATAGTAAAGGTTATATTTTTTTGATATAAGGAATGATTTTAAACTGAAAACTTGCAAATTGTGTAACAAGGTATTTTACTAATTGTTAGAAATTAAGAAAATTTGGTCCGGTATTTAATTATAATTTTTGAAGGTTAAGAATTGTATTTAAATAAATATTAACAACACAGAACTAATTTCTAAAAGTTTTTTTTATTTTTTATTGAAAATTGCAGTACAATTAAATGCTAATACATTATCATACTGTCATACTTAATTTTTGCGACTTTTTATTATACCTTCATAATAATATTCATATTTTACAATAATACACTGGTTAATTAGTTTTTTTCTACTAAATTAATATATTATAGAATATAGTTTATAATTCATTACGTTTGAAGCCGTAAATGGTTTATGGATTATTGTTGGGTTGGTTTAAAATACCTAAATAATTAAATTATTTACATTGAATCCTCAATAGATAAGTTTCAAGAGTCCTTTTTGAATTTTGTATGACGTGAGAATTGTTTTGAATTGTTTACTTTTAGCTCTTGTGCTAATCGTGATTATGCCCCAAAATAACATGTGTAAATTATAATTAGTGCTTTAATGATACCCTGTTCCGGAATAGTTACTTTAACATATTTAACACACTAAGAACTTTAAGTATATTAACACTGGTGTATACATTGAGTAGGTATAACTTAAACATATTTATTTGAAAAAATATTTGAAAAGTTGTTTAACTAAAATTGTGTTTAGTATAAATTTTTAATGCTTGTTCTAAATATATTAAATATTTATAAAACCAAATACCCTTGTATACTATTTTAGTGATATGCTTTTTTTTCCAATGAAGTAACAATGACTTACAGTATACCATTTAAAGTTTTTAAAAAGTGCATGCAGTTATAAATAAGTTGTTTATAATTTGTATAACCTAACCCAAAATGTATTTACACTGCCTTTTTATTTATCTGGCGTATTTTTTGCTTCAATTGCAATTTCAACATGGGAGACACGTAATTTTCAAAATTGTGTAACTCATAAACTAATGATTGGTCGTTTACGTTTTCACCATCGTTTTTATATCCTAGTTATATCCTAGTTTTTAAAATATTTTTATAACAATTATTTTTAAATTAAAGGTATCTTTAATTGTGGTTGTGATAACCGATAAGTACCAAAATTAATATTGCAGAAGTAGAATTAATAAAACAAAAAAATTTGAATGTCCATGGGGGAGGGGTCAACCCCCACGACCCCCATCCTTCAGTATGCCCATACTATCAAACTGAACTTTTACTGAACTATTTAATATAATGTCAAACTGAACTAAACGATTTAATTTAGTTTCAAACAAAACTTTGACCAAACATTTTGATTGAAATGCAATTTTGACAAAAGAGTAGTTTTGGCAATATTTGTTTTGTACACCATATAAACAAAATTAAACAATTTACTATTCAAATATCTTTTAATCACTTAGTGATGGATTATCATTAGAGCTATAATTGTTCTTTTTTATTTAAACTTTTAATGCATTTTTTACAAGGGAGTTATTAACAATATGATGAAATAAATAATAGCAAGCACTGTTATATCTCAATAACTACAAAATAAAGACCTCTATATTTGACTGGAATAATATCCAATATTCAGAAATACAAACTCAATTTATATATGATTTTTTGAATTTTGTAGATACATGAAAGACAATGACATGATTAATTAAAATAAATAAAAGAGTGAGCCAATTATCTTTGGATGTACGATTTTTCAGATGACATAATTGGAAACTTTGATTGAAAAATTATTTCTTGTTACTTGACTTCGCTTTGTTAAATTTGAGAGGGAGCAAGAAAGAAGTTTTAAGATGTTGATGTCCTTCGTTCACATTATATACTTTCTATTTTCTTGTTTTCCGTGGTATTTTTATTCAGGAATAACATTTCTAGAATTTAATTTGATATTTAACCGCAAAATGAATATCTATTCAATATCCAAATATATGTCCAACATTTTCAATTTTGTCTTGACAGCAAACGTATATTTTAATATTTTTAAAAATAAAATTCCTTTGGATTTTAAGTAAAGTTAAGGTGGTAGTCAACTGTAGTTTAATCATAAATGTATACCCGGTATGTTTTTGATATTTTTACCGATTAGTAATTGTTGAGCATCAAGAATTAACCTTTAGTTTAATATGCTAACGGAGCCTTTGATTTGGAATTATTCCTTTCGAGTTTGACTTTCAATCTCGAACTAGTCGAACTGAATTTTAGAAGTTTGATTCAAGTTTTCATATTTAATACAGTTTACATCTCCATATCATTAAAGATAATTTCAATATACGTTGATATATTATATTAATAAGCAATAAATATCTTATTGATTATCTGAATGAGCGTGTTTAACTTTCATTAATAAAAATATACTAATATCAAATATTGTGAAGAGTAGAGGAAACTCAAACATCTTTATACTCGTAATTATCGTTCAACATATTATTATTTATCAAATACCATGTATCTTTAGAACTCAATATTTGTTTTGAAAGCAAAGTTTATTATGTTGTCTTTAATATATCCAGGCATGTTTTCATTATATATATTTCAATTTATAAATTTTAATTTGAAACATTTAGTTTACATTTGTAGATACCTATGTGTATTATTTCAAACTAAAATTTATTGTAAAAATACTTATTAACATCTTATTATGATTGTAAAATAATAATTTTAAATACGACTATTGATATAAAATTAGTATACTATCTAATAAATTGAAATTGAATTATTAAAGAAGTATAATTTAAAATATTTTATTAACTATGAACAATTGTAATTTTTAACACTAAGTTTGAATAAAATTATATAAAAATGTAATGAATTATTATTTTTAAATAATATATCATACTAAACTACATAATATACATAATAAGAAGAATATGACTTTATAAGCTTTTGTTTAACTTCATGATTTGTATCTTATTTCATTTGAAATATTGATAATCCCATATCCTATATTTTACCGTATTCATTTTTCTATTATTCTTAATGAAGTCGATAAAAAAATATATCATAATATATTTTATATATTATAATATCTAGTAGTAGTAGTAGTAGTAGTATTATACGACTGAAATGTATAACTACTATTCATATTACAATTTGTTATTACATAATATTTATAATAAGCTTTTTTAATTTACATTTGCGTGTATATTATACTAGAGGTTCCCAAACTTTTTAATCTTGTGACACATTTTTGAAACTGAGATTATTTTATGGGGTTCTTGATAAAAACACCGGCCATTTTTAGACAAAAATAAATGAAACTAAAAGATTTTTATTAAACGATATGGAAATATATATTTAACTATAGGTAATTATAATAATTATATACTACATACCTATAATATATATATACTATATTTTATTTTGCTTAAGTGTTATGAATTTATTTGTAGAAGAAATTTAATTAATGAGATGGGATGAATGTTAATTGAATGTTACTAAAAATTCATCAAAAAATTCATCGGAAATATTGTGTCTTTAAGGAATACATATTTTTTGCCGTAGTTTAAATGTACGTGATGAAATATAAATTTGAGAGAGCCATCCTGCATTGCTGTAATATAACAAACTCGAGTGTTCAGTACCCATGTATTCACATAATTTTTTAGAATATATTGACTTCAGTGGACGAATATAGAGATATGGAATGATCTGTACAGACACAAATAATCAAATATTCTAGGGTTTTCATGGTAAATATTTTAGATACCTATAAAATCATATTTTTATGAAAAAAAAAGATTCAGATAGGTTATACTTTTAAATATAAGTAATTGTAATAACATATTCGAATTTCTCATGATTATCTTTGAGTGGCATTCATCAAAAGAAAAGTAAAAATGACGTAAAATAAAACTATAGAAATTGTTTTGTATAATTTCGAGAATTTAATTTGAAGTATAACCGTGAGCAATTTGTTTATTATTTTTTTTTTTAAGCATATAGGTGAGTGACAAAGAGAAAGTCGTTTAAATAAGAACAAAATAAAGTTCATTCTAGAAAACTTTTTCTAGAAAACTTTATTATGTAGCACACCCTTATTTTGAGCTTTAATTTCATTCTTTGGTGCTTATGTACACCCTTATCACCATTTTTTTTACAGTTGACAAAATGTCGCTTGACTGTAAGCCTTATATTATACATGTAGGAACATCAACCATTGAAATGTAGGTATTACATGCTAGTACGTTACACGATAGTATTTAAATCAAAATAATAAAGTCTGATTTTTACGAAACGTTTGTTTTTTTTTCTGATTGACAGCTATTTCGAAAGCAACTTTTATTATAAATTCCAATGATGTGTGTGTGTGTGTGTATTTTGGAAGCTTTATTGCTTTTTAACTCTGATTTAGGGATTGAAAATTCTATATGTAAATGATGTTGGATATTTTATTTTCTATCTTCTTTGATACAAAAATATTACCATTTTCCTTGCATATTTATATGCAAAACAAATTTTAGCTGTTTAGGATAATTTATTATTTTCGTTTTGATCAAATATTGATCTATTTTAAATGTAATAAAAAGCGAGTTTGTTTCTTTTTTATTATTAATCTTTTCAATCATTATTACTATTTTTGTGTGATAATAAGTACAATACAATAATAAAGTAGTAGAGACTTTGGAATAATACTTAAGAAATTAAAATATAAGGTTGGGATGGTTCTGGTTTCCAATTATAATATGTCAAAGACGTCAACTATTGAGGTTTATGTTTTATTAGACTGAAAAAACCATTCAAAACCGTTGTATAACACGCATAAGATAATTTAAATAGTTGATGTAATTTGTTAGCACACCGATAGAAGGACTGTTCGTGGAGCGATCAAAAGGTTTCATTTTTCACGTATTTATTATCATTATTATTGTTTATTGTATGTAATACGACTTAACGTGTCGGCCATTAATATTATTTATCCTATGGCCGGCGATTTGTATCGGCAAAGTAATATCACGCGTGTTGTGCGTGCGCGCTTTCAATAACGGTCGTTCGTGATCTTTTGTTTTACGGCCTATAAATACGTTAGCAAGTGTTAAAATAATTACTTTCTATTGGAATATATTGAAGGAAAAAAAGTTATACGGTAGTTGCTAATTGAACATTTTTAGTGGTTACCACATTGAGACACGTTGTGTAGTACTTAGATCGTTGATCAAGAAACAATAAGGAACCACCATGTTTTATTATTTGTCTAACTAACTTAATAAACGTCCTTCGTTTCACAGAAACGCGCAACATTTCACAACGGGCCGTCTTATTAAAAGTATAAACAACCCTATAGATACACAAGAGTTATGGCGTTATTTTAGTTTTTACTTTTCCCCCGTCAATCGATATTAGGTACTCAGTTTATTAAAAAATACACTTCAAAATGGAAAGCATTACGACACACGTTGCGTTTAGTTAACTTAAGTGGTAGGTATTGCAAACTTAATTTGTTATATAAAATATTCTTTTTATATAGAATCATCCATTTAAATTTAGTTTGACTTTTAAAAAATTATTATTTTTTTAATTTTTAATTTTAAACAAACTATGTAAAATCTGTACATAAGTTGCACAATAAGTGTTCAGTAGAATCTTGATATTCCGGTACGGAACATATTGTTCATATTGTTATTAAACTAGACGTAAACGATGAAATTCGTAATTCTTTACCTTAAAATAACAGGTTTACTCTAGTAATTTTCACTAGCATAAGCCATTCACTTTTCTTTTTCTTTTTTGTCATTTTTACTGAGTAGTTATAATTTAATTTAAAAACAAAACATGACTGGGAATAAATTATCTCTTTAAAAATAAAAAGTCATCTTCAGCATTTATAACAGCATTTCCGTTTTTATAATTGACCAGATTGCTCGCAGTATATTACAAATCAGTACAGATTGATATAAGAATCATTTATATCCGGCATTTGAACGGAAATAATCAAAATATTAACACATCAATATACCTTAGTAGATAATAGATATTATGTATTAAACTATTAAAGGTATGAATGTTCTAATAGGGAGTAGGGACGCAGCACAGTTATATTCTACTCTATATTATGTAGTAAACGTATTTTATAAGAAACGTGGTAAACCGATTATATGGCATTATATTTGTATACAATTAGTATAGCCGTAATTTTATAATAATTATAAATTATGCTTATGTTCATTTCTGGCTATTATACGTGGCGAAATATGTAAATATTGCCTTATTATCGAATGAAATATAATATAAATTGAAGATTTATATAAATAGTAGATTAAATGCATAGAAATCTGTTGTCCTTACATATTCAAAACTATACCAGAACTGTACATTATCTAAGAATAATTTACATAAATTATTCAATAAAAGAATCTAGTTTTAAATTTTTTTTTACCTAAACAATTTATACAAACTTTTCTTTGATTTTATTCCAAACTTATTTCGATAATTCAGGGTGTTGTGTATTACATTTTTCTAGTGTTTATATGCACTTATATTCAATATAATAAATGTTCAAATGTTACATCATTATATTTTCATATACAACACATTATGGATAGATTTTTTTTTTGTTTATTTAACATGTTCTATTTTAATTAATATGAAACCATATGATATGTTTTATTGAAAATAAAAATTATTATTATATATGAAATGTACTTCTCCATAGTTAAAGTTTTAAAGTCATTTTTAATCAGTATTAATTTATAATGACACGGATAACATCTAATTACTTTTGATACGGACTTACAAATATGGGATGTATGTGTGGTGCACCTGCATGATAATGGAATGATGGTTGGTTCTTCTACCATTCGACACCAAATGAACAATTTTATATAGGCGCACCGGGAAGTACAATTTTTTTTTATAACCTCCTCCTGGTCTTTAAAAAAAAAAAAAAAGTGGCATAGGGTGGGGGACCGCTTGATATAACATCATCAGTGTTTGCACGCAGGCACCAATATTCCGTGCTGTCGTCGTGATAACGACCGCAATCACACACATGCATACACGATGTAATTATAATACGATACTATACACTTGCGGTTACAACAGGTATACGGGGAATGACGCGGCGAATTAATTGCTCCGCGTCCGGTTCCGGTCATTTCCGGTCGCGTAAAAGTGTATTTTATTATTATTATTTGTATTATTATTGCTGTTGGCCGCGACGAAGGTAGAGAAGACTTTGGCGGTGGCGGTGGTGACCAGTTTAACGCGCCACCAAATGGCCGGCAATCACGGGGTATCGCGTGACTCCTCCGCCGTTACACTATATGCGTATATATGCACCTATACATAGGAGGCGGTAACCGCTCCGGTATTAACCCTGTTATGTCCCTTGTCCCCGCGACCGCCGCCGTTCTCATTCAGCACGCGTTTTGTGGCCAGGTAATTTAACGCCATTAGCCCCTTCCGCGGATGCCGCCGCCACTGTCGCTTACCACGAATATCTACGCCCCCCCACACCCCCTACCGTGGCCCCCTCATGACCCTAGGTACGCGCGCTGACGAGTGACGACGACCCGGTTCAAACTCGTAACACCGCGTGCGTGGACGGTACCGTCACAACAGCTAATTTCACACCGACCCGCGACCGTTCTTCCGCACCGCCGCCGGCCCTGTTTCTAATCTCCGTCCCTATTCGCGCCATATTGTTTGCTGCACCGTGAGTTTCCTCTTCAGAAATCGATTCAATAATATATTATGGCTTTTGTCCCGCAGCCGTATCAAAGGCTCCTGTATACCTGCACGTGGACCGAGTACCGGGGGGGGGGGGAAGGCTAAAGCAAAAGTAGAAAACCGTGTTGCAGACGGCGTCGGACGAGCCGCGTGAAAAGACGTCTCGTCCGCCGTCGTCAAACACGATCCGCCGCCGTCGACATTTAATCCGTGCGTTGATCGAGCTGAGCGCCAGGACACGTTCCTCCGGACGTTCTCGGTATCGTGTCACCGCCCATCGCAGTGATGCATTCCAATTAGGGTTGTAAATTTGAAATTTCACTCTTCTTGAAATATTTCAATGAAATTATGAAAAATATTTTTTTTCTTTTAAAAAATAACTCAATAGATAAGATTATAAGAATATAAGATACCTATACATATTTATATGACATAATAATATAATATATATTACAAATATATACAATATACATATTTGATATAATCAATCATGCAATTTTTCACTGTTGGCATATAGCTGACTTCAATATATTGTCTTATAATTGGTCATCTAGTTTTTTTATATGTCTATGTTTGTGTATTATTATGTATGTAGTATGTAACTATGTTACATATTTTCTTTATTTCATACAATAAACCAACTTTTAAAAAATGTTCACTTGGAAATAAAAAAAAATATTTTTCATGGAAATGAAATATTTCATGAATTTTTCATGAAATATTTCAAGAAAATAAATTTCATGAAATTTTACAACCCTAATTTCAATAGAATTTTAAATTGAATTGCTTCCGTTCGTTGCACGCGATCTTGGTGGTTTACACCTTTATTGGATCGGTAAATTACGATTGCGCGTGGTAGCAGAGTAACAGCAAACACAATTTTGACCATAAAAATACGAAATTGGGAGCCGTGTTGCCAAACTTATTACTAATTTATTTTAACTTCTAATAAAATGTGTCAATAGATGAAGTGAGATAACGTTTTTCCAAGTTTTTCCATCCAGTTTATTACTAAAGCAAAACATTGGTGATATAATAGAATACCGACCTTAAATATAATATTATATAATATGCTATACAATATTAGTGAATAATAATTAGCTTTATATTATAGTTAAAAGTCTTTATTTAATTCGAGTTCAGTATACGTTAACAATAAACTGTAATTTTGTTGTAAGCTGTCATGAATTATTGATTTACAAAATGTCAATATTTTTCTCATTGTATTTGAAACGTTGAAAGGAACATTTTTTTTTTTTGTAGTTAATTAAAATTAATTAGTACGTTCGCATAAAATTAATTACAAGAATACAAAACGTAACTTTTTCAGCATTTAGGTTAATGAAAACAGTTTTTGAGAACTTGGTTAAAAGACCCTTACAAAATTTCAACGAGTTACATCTCGGATTTCAAAAACGATAAATTCCTTGGGATTTTCATTAAATCATGATTAAACAACGTGAAGTTATTATATACTCGTCAACAAGGGTCTTGCGTTTATCCTATAGAATCGATACAGTGTATTGTTTACACTTATACCTACTACATTAGTTTATTCGGTATCGTAGAAATCCGAGGTGAATCACTACTACACAGTTTTATCCAATTTAAGTAAATGTAAACATAATATATTTGAATCATTTTAAGGAGGCACACTTTTTCAGATCATACTTTTCACTCGTGTATTATAGACAATAAACTTGTATTTGCATCAACATTTTAGTTTAAAAGTAAAAAAAATTAATAGTGTGTGTGGTGTTACCAGTACGCGCGCGGGAAGTTAAACTTCTTTTGAACGGTACACGTGAATTCCGGAATTATTTATTATTGATAGTTTTATTATTTTTTTTTTATATTTTTATTCGACAGATCGATGGATAATTGTTTGTAGTATTTTTTTTATCCAGAAAATAGGTTTGTGAGTGAATTAATCAATTAATAACAATTAATTAAATATACTAGATGCTAACTGATATTGAGCTCTCAGTATAGATATTGTATAGTATAGTATACACTGCACATGTATAATATTATTATTATCATCGTCGTCGAAACCGCATCGGCTGTCACCGACCAATATTATAATTTATTATACGTAATATTATTATTATGTCATATTATGTACATGACGTACTGATACGCTCGCACCGCCGCCCCGCCGACCGTATGAAATCATCCCGGACGATCATTCCGTTTTTATCTAAATATTTATCTCATTAATATTATTGTTGAGTATTCTTTGTTTAATAACCCGACCAAAAAAACTGTCACTTAAGGACACAACCCATAGCCGTTTACAAAATACAGCTACGACAATCCTCGGCTGCGCACAACGACATGTCCGTGTTCGCGTTTGTACGGCCGCCCGTTCGTTTTTTTTTCCTCACTACCCTGCGTAAAGAAGTTTAACTTCAAAAAAAAAAAAAGGTGGGTTGTATTTAATGCAGTTTATAATAACTATAATAAAGTATGTAAATATATTAATTCGTATGTTAGTTCTATAGAAATAATAATATACGTGCTCGTAAGCGAAATGTCCAATCGGGATTTGTCGTCGAGACGCATGGGAAACCGATGAAGTTAGACTGTTAAATACTAAAATAATGTTTTACTGAGAACCGGTGGTAGGGAAAAAGAAGAAGCCGGTGTCGAAAACAGGGATAGGGAAGGGAGCACACATCCAGTGTAGGGGAAAAATATGATAAAAAATGGTTAAAAACAAATAGATACGTACAACTGTTTTGGGCGAGTGGGTGCCATCAGAGACAAACATTCGGTTACGTTTCGTGACAGCCACAAGCGACTTTGAGGTTTATTTACATAAAGGTCGTCTCTCTGCCGGCGTCGGGTTCTGTGTGCGGCCGTTGGACGACGGGTAGTGAAGTTGGCGGGGGATGATGGGTTGAGAGACCGTTGTGGAGCAAAAGGGATTCAATGGTCTATTCACACTGAGCGCGTGTGTACATATATATATATATATATATATAAATGTATGATTGTGTGTTTGTGTGTAGGGACGGGCGTGGAGGATTTGGCGCGCCGCGTGTGACACATGTGTCAGAAACAGGGTCGGAAATCTCGGCAAACTAACACTCACACGGGCCCACGCGCTGCTCAATCACTATATATGTATTACATTATATACTGTACACATACAATATACACGTGCAAAGGAGCTTTTGTAATCGCTTTAAGCATGGGCTGAAAGGGGAGAGAGAGATGCCATATAGTATATAAGTCCCTGCGCGCGCGTCTATAGGTGCGGAAAAAATACACACCTTCGTACGTACACGCGCATGTGTATATTTTATAAACGTATACACAATGTTTAACCCTAAAATATTATTGTTGTCTCGTGAAGGTGTACGTATTATAAGCACGCGCATGTCTCGTCTGCATTGCTGTTGTGTCACGAAGATCCACGGTATATAAAGCCGATGTATTGCCCTCTCCGGTTGACGAATCATAATAATTCGTATGCCCGCCCCTACGATGATACGTACGTATGTAGATAGGTGCTCGAATCCTATATGAGTATATATATATATATATATATTATTATAATGTAGGATTTACGGTCCTTTTCCCACCCTCCATGCAAATATTCGTCCCTTATTCGAAACGCGTCATTCGCACCGGTCACGGTATACACAACATTCCCCACGTGCGCACGCGCTGCTGTGATACCTTTCACAATAATAATAATGATAATTGAACATACAAGTCTAAATCTCGTGTCATACCATTCGTCCCACCACCACCGCGTGCCGCCACCTCGTCGGTCGATTATTATGCCGGATTACTGCCGTTTTCATTTTTTCATATTCCTGAATATCATCTCGAGGCGAGTGTTACTACGCGTAACAGGACGTCCTAAAGGGTTCCCGTATCATGGTAAATAGTGATATTATTTTTCGAGAGTATCGAGTCTCCTTGAAATCCCATCCCTTCTCTTGTCATTGAATTATCTTTTGAGATATATCCAGCCTACAGTTGCAAGCTCTATTCAAGTTTGCCACTAGTATAGTTCTTTGTTGCTGTTTTCAAATTTTCCACTGTTATGTGAAATTTAACAATTTTAATTTTATCAAATGGTTTTTTTTTTCCATAAACAGTTCTCATTATTTCGTTATTTTGATGTAAAGTGTTTTATATATTATGAGTAATTGATGATAATAATTAATGATCATTGAAATGTTCACGTGTTAGTTAATTTCATTGTTTCCTTCCGTATACTATATTATTTAGTTTGTTGGTATAATTTTCTTTATCGATTTGTAAAATTACCCATTGCACATAAAAATGTACTAATTTGTAATAATAATTATTACTATAGTAAGATAAGATATTCGATGGACGAATATCGTTGGGCTCTTCGAATGAAAATAAGTTAGGCATGTTAAATTGGAATATAATGTTTCAAATTTATTAACTGTAAACTTTTAGGCTTTTAAAAAACTGATAAAATTAGAGATATTGAATTTCCATAACAAGATTAATGAACTTTAAAAATAGATTTATTTTTAAGTTTTTATACTACATGTGATAATTGGCAATGAAACTAAAATGTAATAGTTTTATCTTTGTAATAAAGCATAATTATGAAATTCTTTATTATACATGAGGAATGAAAATTACTTTCGCATCATCATAACATTTAAGCGCTACAGCTCTTGAATGTAGTAATTAATATTTTTTCTAATATATACTGAAAATTTTTGTATATTATATACATAATTTATTATGTTCATCAATATTGCAACGTAATAATCAACGTAATTTTAAAAACAACATTGTTGTTTCTTAGTTAATTAATAAATGTAGAAGCATTTATTATATTTTACTATGATAGTTTATAGAACATGTTATGAAAAGCATTCGTGTAGTATGTATAAATAAGTAAGATTTTCGGTAATATGAAAAAAGAAGAAAAAAACTTACAAATGTGGTACACATATGGCGTGTCATATTTTATTGTTGTTGAAGTGATAATGTGATATACTTAATAATATGTTTTATATGTTGAGACAATGATTAATTATTATTTTACAGCTACCGTATACATGGAACATAGAGTCCAATAACGGTATAGCGTTGAAGAAACCGGAACTGGACATTCCTGAGTCGGGCTGGGTGCCATCTCACGTCCAGGTGTTCCGGCTTAAATTACATTGCACCGGGGTAGTAAATGCAGAGGTGCATGTGCAGCTCACTCTAAATATTACCGCTGTCAATCGCAAACACGGTGACGTGTCGTTGGTGTTCCGGCGGAACAAGATATGCTTAAAGACCACCGATATGCTCTTGGATTCGATAATTGGTAATTACGAAAAATACATTATTCTACTGCTGCTTGTTTACAAGTATCAACTCCTTGTATCTACCCTTGAAAACCCATTTATGGTTAGTTCTAAAAGTGTAACTTAACCTAACCGAGTATCATCCTATGTTTTGGCTATTGCAATGATTTTTCCACTACTTTCTTCCACGTTCCACCTGACAAAAACTTAACTACATTCTAATATACGGCATATTTGTAACTGATTTTGTTTTTTCATTCGTAGTTATTTTATTTTATATATTTGCTCAGCAAAGATGATGTGTGCATTTATTTGCATGCTAAAAATATGCTTTGTGCATGATATTGTCATTAATAATACGCTTCGGTATTTGGATTTTAAATGATTAATGAAATATCTATGAGTTCCGGCAAGGAAATCGATGATAAATTATGGTGTATTGAAAACGTGCGTAGTGCACAACGAATGCAATCTAGGCACACGTTGACTCGAAAGTCGAAAGGAAAAGGTACCATCCAGTCAACCTGATATCAATTCAGACTTCCGTTGCAGTCTTCCCACATTAATATTGCGAAAACGCCGCCGGTCACTCGGCAACGCGTTTAGCATCCCTTCCCGGAGCACTGTTGCACTTTCGGTCGATTTGCATTTCAAATTACACTGACGTTGTGTATTACGCGCGCGCGCGAGCGCACGTGTATGTGTGTGTGTGTGTGTGTGTGTGTGTGTGTGTGTGTGTGTTTTAACTGTGTAATAATGCACCTCTTTGAAGTGGAGTTGCTGGCGGTGGTGGAACGGTCGCAGCCACGTCAGGTCGTTGTATCGCCGCCGGGCTAGGTACTAGAAGGGATAGCGGGATGGATTTCGATGTATACGTGCGGGGTGGGTAGCTGCGGAAGGACGTGTAGGCAGCGGTATATAGTATTCAGTTGTTCAATAATTAATCCGTTGGCGTATAGCGCCGGAGGGGGAGGGGTTATACACGTTGCTGCCGACGAGGATTTAATTAATTAAAACTACGGTCTGCAGCCACCGCGCGTTACCGATAATATGTGTTCAAATGTTTCTTGTTTGAAAATGCATAAAACAATATTCCCGGGTAGACGTTTTAATTTCCATTACGATAGTTCAAAAGTACGCGCAGCAATCGATATTATATATAGGTATGCGACACGATATTTATATATTAAACTTCATCAATTCCAATGATTATTATTACCATTATTATTGTGTTGTAGTTGATATCGAATTGACGACATACCGCATACTCACCATCTATTCATATAAGATTGTTATATTTATATTATTATATCATGATGACGCAACTGCGGTAACGGTAGGTTAGTGTAATGCAAGTATTATGTGTACTAAGTGTATAATGCAAGTCGTCGCATTCTGGCAGTGGTGGTTTTGTCGTCTAATCCAATCGATTCACACTAATAAATAATACATAATTAGTCCAGAGTAACCAAACGGAACTACGATAGGCAAAAAAACCGATAAAGAACATTAGCATTATTATTAACGTAACCTAACCAATTGTTTTATAAAGTTTATAGGTTCTGCATTTGAAATAACATTATAAATTATTAAGTTAACTGAATTTTTTTACGAAAAACGTTATAAGTTTATAAGTTCTTTAAACAATTGCCACGAAGAACATTATAACCTATTAAGTTATTTGAACAATTATAAGAAGAACGTTATAAACTAATACGTTCTTCGAAGTTAAAAAATTACATTATGGGTCAAAACATCTTCTTACCAATTTGGCTTTAAAATTATTAGAGAATAATAAATACTTTAATATAAAAAAAAATTAAACTTAAATTACATTTAATAATTGTATATTAAAACGTTTTCAGTCTTATTTATGCTACATTTAACTAAGGTAGGATAAGGACTAAGGATATACCCCAACAACATCATGTGACTTTGACCTTGAAAAAAGCTGAAGTTAATATAAATTCAATCGCCGATCATTTATTTTTGACTTATTACCTAATTAACCTACCTAACTTAACCTAACTTGCCTCCATGTGTTATCATGATTTTACATAGCAATTCAACAATATGGAACGTATAACTTTAAAACGTTATTCTGATTTAATATTAAAAAACGTATAACTTGATAGCGTTTATTAAATATATCATTCGAGAACTTAAATTTTTTTTTATTGTTTTTCTAATAAAATGTTCGGTGAACCATTTAATTTATAATGTTATGTCAATAACCGTTTATTGAACATAATTTAATTTAACATTTATCGCAAATAAATATCAAAAACGAATTATGGAACTGAACCAATAATTAACGGTTAATGTCACCCTGATAATTACTATGTTATGCATATATTATGTTAATAAAATTCTATAAAATTGCGTAAAATAAGCTGTAAATTGAGTAATCACATTTAAACGTCAAGTTTTACATTGTAAATATTGTTTGATTTATTTTAATACAATTCATCTCTGTTGAAAAATAATATTTGGCTTTTTTTGTATCAATTAGAACATTTGTTATTACAATATAACGCTTTACAAGTATAAAAAAAATACTGTTCATGTTTATAAATAGTATGTATGAAAAAACACGTGAAAACGCTTCATTATATTTTCTCCAAAACGAATTTATATGAGATAAATATAACATAAATATTGGCAATGCACAAAATCCAATTTTGATTATTCAAATTAACATTGAATTGATTATCTTCATGAGTGAACAACTATAATCAAAGTTTACTAAATTGATTTAACTCGTTGCATGAATTACAACAATAATTTGTTTAATTTACATACTGAATTTACGTAAAAATAATGTATAAGGCAAATAATATTGGTGTATAATGAATCTCAGATTTTAATATGATAATGGGATATTATAATATTAAGTATGAGAGATTTGGCTATATATATAATATGAACATTCATACAAATGATAAAGTTTTTTTTTTCAATTTGCCAATTAAAACCATTGTATATAAAATATAAATATTAAATTATTTAACCTACGTCCTATATTATAATATAATCGATTAATTTATGTATGCATTAACTATTACTAACTATATATTATATAATAAAGGAAAACTACTATAATATTATGATATCCTCGTTCTGGTTTTTTCCAACAAAATAATTATTATTCTGTAATATGGAATAATAATATACATAAGTATTTTTATGTGGAAAAACCATTACGATTTTTCTTTTTATATTTTACTATCATAAAATGGAAGATTCATCAGGAGATAAATGAAAAAAAGTTTTAATTTAAAAATTTAGCCTTGGTTTGCGTGCTTATATTATGATTTTCATTTAATTAGTTTTTCAGTGACGATAGAGAAAAACACAGTTCTGAGTCTTAAATTTGTTAAAGTGAAAACCAAAACACTTTTTGAGGAAGTATAAGTACCTAATTGATAACTTGGACTAACAAATTTAGGTTTGGTAAAAGTTATTTAACTAATTATTTAATCCATGGTGGTAATACAGGGTGTTTAAAGATGTTCGATAAATGTAATTTCTTTTGTTCTATTCATTATTTTCACTTTTATTTTTCAATAAACTGTATATTAGCGAGCTACATTAAAAATGTATTAAACAATTTTCTCTATTTTCTCAAATTATCAAATTTTAAATTTTGTTCTACTTTTAGAAAAAAAATTCAAAATAGACATTTTATTATTCAGATTTATAGAAAAATGTTGATGCTTAAAACTCTAATAAAGGTTTATCCATTAATTTTCTACGACTTTTTTTAAGTTTGTGTAAAAGTTAACAATAATTGTAAAATCAATACATTCATCACTGTTCAGCATCTTAAAGCTATAGTTTATCAAGTCAAATACCATTTGATATAAGTTTACAGTATACGAGTATATTGTATATATAGTTGTTATAATCTTAAATGATTAACAACCGTCTCCGTAATCTGTTCTGATAAAATTGATAAGATATGATACGATAATACTAAACTTGAAATGCACTCCATCACTGTTGATGTGTTTTTAAATTATAAAAATATTATACATTTAATTCAAATGATTAATTTAATTTAATAATTAATAATTTTTGCGTTGTTATTTCACTATTTAAGTATAAAATTAATTTGTGCTTTTGGTCTATGGAATAAAATAGACAATAATTTGTACTTTTGATTTCACTAATTATTTTACTATAGTTAAAATCTCAGTTGATTATTTGACCTTCTTATCTGTGGATTAAAGTAAACCCAGTATATTGACACTTGAGTATTTTCATATAGGCTACCTTTGGAAATAAAAATCAAATCCCAAGATATCGATAAATCGTAAAAACATATCTACTAGTTTTCACTCGCCTAGGGGAGAGTATTGAGAGTTGATATAATATACCTTTCTTATCTCACCCGTACACCTTTAGAGATCTGTATCACCAAAATATCAAGTCTCTTGGTCCATCGGTTTGATCTGGGCGTTTATGAATGATCGTATATTGCACTTCATCCTTTATGTACCTAGAAAATACTGTGTCTTCAATGTAGGTATACAATCGATATTTTTTGATTCGAATAATTTAGTAAATTCGTATAATAATTGAAACTGTAAACCATCTGAATTGTACTCTTACCCTGTACAGTGTTAATGATAATATATTGCATTAACGTTACGGCATGCGTTGATAGTATAATCATTTCATGTGAATTCATAGTAACAATATTACATTCTTTCGGCACAGGCAAGGACAACAACGCGTTAGAAACGAATCGGATAGACTTGCCGTCGGGTCAGCAACAGTACGCGCAACCGGCGACACCCTCGCAACGTGCCAAATCCGGTGCAGACGGCGATAACGCGGTGGTGCTGCGGCCACACGGAACGTCCTCAGCGGCCGTTGGCCCGACGGTGGCCACGGTGACCGCGGCGAAATCGATGGCGGACGCAGCGGCGGTGACAGCGACTGCCGTGACCACTACCGGTGCAGGTACCGACATCGCGTTAACGTCGCCGAAGCGAGGCGACGTTGCCGAAGAGTTGGTGCCCGCACACGGGGCGTTCTTCTTCGCGCTCGGCTGCGGGTCCGCGCTAATTGTTACGTTGCTGGCGGTGACGTCCGCGTTGGCTTACAAGCGCACCAACAAGTCGCTGTTGTTGCGGTCCAAGTCCAAAGAATCGTTGCAGTGAGTATAATGTGAATTTTATTTTATTTTTTTTTGTGTGTGTTATGTTTATCAACGACGTAAAGAAATACCCAGCCCGTATTAGAAAACATTACGGTTCTCCCACGACATGTTTTCAAAATAATAATTCTACTGACCAAAAAAAAAAAAAAATATCGATTTTATTTATTGTTTTTACGTTGAAAATCTCAGCAACAATTTTACCTTTGCTATGGATTTAAACAATAAATTATTTCGACCAAATGCGATCCAATAAATGTGCTCTTTAGTGATTCAATGTTTTAATTTGATGACAAAATATGATTATAAATTAAACATCTGTGCAGAAAATATTACAATTATATCTGGAAAACTTAAGCGATATATAATCATTTTGCTATGTAGTACTGAACAATAATTTTAAATTTCTCACATTTCTTTTATTCAACTAAGATGAATAATATAAACATTTAATTAGTTAAGTCTATAACTAATTTTTTCATGTTTTATTCAAATTGATTCGTTTCAAATATTTCATTTTAATATTGACTCGTCATAAACTTCTAAAAGCACCGAATAAAAAAATATCATTCTATCTATAGCAACAACAAAAATGCTTGGAGTATTATGAAACATAGTACATACTGTGCATTTTTTACATCAGAAAGTTTGCGATACACTTAATTAACATATGATCCTGAAGATAAGATTACTGGTTGAAAACTCTTAAAAATAGTTTATATTACGTTTCATGGATATTTGAATAATAATAAACCAACGTTTTTGTAATCATTATCACGTCGTTTCATCATATTAACTTTCTATCCAATTAAATTATCACGTAATCGAGTTTGTAAGTGATATTATTTTTTGTATAATGAATAAAAAATAACATTAACGTTTACGATGCTGTCACGCGCTGTCATGCTGTCATAATACCAACATGAATCCCAGCTTTTAACACCATAGATGAATTGCAACATAATAAAAATCAATCGTCATTCCTGAACAAACCAACTTAAACAATATAATTATGATAAAACTTTTTTATTTGAATTCAAACAAATTAAAAGAGATTTTGTCCTTCAAAAGATTTCTTGATCCTTTCAAACAATGTTTAAGTTTTTATTATAGCTACTCGGGGTCAATATTATAGGGTTTATTATATTGAATAAAAGAAGTTTATAATCAATGTTAAATTTAGAGAAAAATCCATTTTATGTGCATTTATTTGAAACTTTTTATTTCATTACGTACATTGTAGTGTAGAAACAAAGTTCCTTTGGCATTCTTTCTCCCCATACTGTATGACTGTACTTATACCCTTATTTTCTATTTTGGGCCAGATAGCATAAAATAATTATCTAATTGCTTTACACTGGACTTTATATATTTTTATTAGTTTCGTCAAACCAAGATTTAGTAATTTACTGAACTTTTTTTTGTTGCAATAGTCATGCGATGAAACTGCCAAAAAGGTGATTTTGAAAAAAATAAAATAAAATACCAACTATTTTTACAATTAAACATATATTCTATAGATACAAATAAAAATTGTGCTAAGGGTTTTTTTTAATTATCATTAATCTGCAAATAGTTATGTTGCATTCAATTAAACATGTATTTATAGCACATAAAATAATTATAAAGCATTATATAATTTATAAAATATATATAATATTATTGTAGCTGAATAACTAGCAATAGCAATACAGATAAATTTTATATTATTTCTGTTTTAAATATTTTTGTTTTTAAATTTCATTCTTTGTTATATTTATATGAACAAGTCGGGTTTTAAGAATTTGTTAATACCCAGTTTTTGACGTAAACGATTCTTAATATGCACATCAGATACTCCGATCAAACTTTTTGTAATACGCACTGCAAACTTTAAAGCCTATAGGCAGTAAGTTTTTTATTTATAAAAAAGGATTTTGGAAAAATGTCAACTAAATGAGCTTTTTATGTACAACGCACATTGTTATTCTTATCAAATATGTTTAGAGCTATCATTCTCATGTTTTAATTTTTCCTACCATAGTATGTAACTGATTCAAAAATAATCCCAGTGAAGTTATTCTGTACGTAAAATCTATTTTAAATTGAGTTTACAGTTGTATTTTGTAATAAATAAAGTTTATTTTACATCTATTTTTTTAAAAAAAAAAAAAAAACTAAGTTACGTATAGGAGCTCACCGAACGGTTTCTACACACGAATCTTTTTCGGTGATAAATTGTTATTATGTAACTACCCATGCTTAAAAAATTATAAATTATGTTTGTAGACACTTGTGTTAAAAGTAAACATAAATCATTTAAAACTAATCTTTTAATCCTCAGTAACATATTCAATTTGTCGATATTAATATCGTTATTCGTCATGTTCTTTTTTGATAGATTGATATTTTTCATGGCGTCTACCTGCCTTCAATAAAAAATTGTTTGTACCAGCAGAAAAATATACGTGACACATAAACTGGAATTCCCAAATGACTTATTCTATACATACTTCGTATAGCAATGTTAAACATTAATTATCTTCGAAAAGTATCGTTATAGCGCAGAATAAATTACTTCATTTTGCATTTATTCTCATAAACAATTACCATAAACAATTGTTGTACATGTTTCCATGATAAACACTAATTTCAAATATTTTAAAGCTTTCTATTAAATTAGACTAACTTCGTTGGTTATATGATCGTTATGGAATTTTATCAAATCCTAATAACGGCTCAATGCAAATTTAACAACAGAATGTTTTGATTAACATATTTATTATAATGTCATATCTCATGATGTAATGCTCTGGTTGTAACATAACACTAATTAAACACGCGTTAAACACATAAAAATAATATTTTAGAAAATAACACATTTTACACTACTTAATGTGATTAATATAATAATGTAAACAGAATATCCATGTTATGCTTACCCCGCAAGTGTTCAGGCTTTTTAATTTGTAACGCTACTGTTATTATGAGCACTTTCAGTATATAATTAATCCTATAAGTAATACTGCTTATATAACTGAATGGTGATCAATACAAAAACGTATAATTCTGCCTTTTGTATGCCAGTTATTTTTCGCATGCTGTTAATAAAATGATTTATAATAATATTAATCCAAACCAGCAGTATTTTGCGTAAACAATAATAATTAAATCGCATTTATGCAGCGTATTTTATTTGAAGTTTTTCAGACAATATATGCTCCTAGTAAGAGCTTAAACCACAAGTTTTAACTACATCGGTCAGTAACGCAGAATTGATAAACAAATAAAAAATATACTCCGGAGAAAAAATGCGCGTAAATTAATCTCTTGTAAATGTTTTGTTATTGATATTTATAAATTAGCATGTAATATTGGTGAATGTTAAGCTTCAATACACCTTTAAATAATATTTTTTATAACTTCTACGATAAAGTACTTCAACAGAAGTATATCTACATGGCTATATTACAGGGAAAATACTCACAGAAGTTTAAAAAGTTGATTTTCTACTAGGTTTTAACATCTCACATGTAACAAACAAATATTTATATAATTAAACTCTTATGTACATACTTAAAAATGTATTTTCTAGTTATAACAACAAGTATATTATCATTAACAGCAAACCGTGAACTGAGTACAATACATTTATTTAAATTTACTGTTTCCGAAACAAAAGTATTATTAATTCTATGTTCATGTGTTAAATGATAAGTACCTAATAGAAAAAATACCCAACTTTAAATATAATAATTGTTCTAATTATAAAATTCCCTGCGTGTCCGCAGCAACGTACCAGATAAGGGGAATGTCCCCTGCACCGTATATGTTATAATTTATTATATGTTTTATATAACATGCATTATATTATATTTAATTTAAAAAAATGTAAAATATGCTTAAATAATAAAGCTTCCTTTCTATGATTATAGTTATTTAACTTAAATATGAATTCAATTAAATAAATTTGGTAAATAAATAATTTAAATATAAAATAAAATATTTGTATAACCCTACTGCCAGTATCTTAATAATATTGTTGTAGAGCCGCAATACCTTTTTGATTCTGAACCAAGTGGTGAGTGTATTGATTTTACAATGATGTGTATTTTTATTTATTTATTTATTTATTTATTTATTTTTGTTTAGATTAAAATTTTATTTAATAATTATTTTACTAACTTTTTAGCGATATGGGACAAAATACTTAATAGGAGATTCCACGTAGGTCTTTTTTACTGTAATTTTTATCAACTATTAAAAAACCAAATTTTAAAAACACGAACCTATCAATTGTCTTCAAATACATTATAAAAATACTAAAATACTTCGAAAACTGAACTATAACTTAACTTTACTATGTTTATAAGACGCTAATATAAACATTTGGTGAAAGTTTCAAGTGTTTGTGATTTTTCTTATTTGAGTTAGAGGAAATAAAAAAATGTATTTTGTCAAAAAGTAGTTTTGCGTAAAAATGTCAATTTTCCCGTTATTTTTTGATGGTTTTTTCTGATATTTTTTAAAATTACCTATTGAAAATTTTTACTTTTTATTTTCCAGAGTAGATACCAACTAGATTCACTTTCCTTTCAGAAAAGTTACTGTACTCGTATAAGGAAATCGAAGCATTTTTTTCTGCTCCAAAATGTGTGTTGTCAGGCACAAAAATAAAAAACACACTTCATTGTATATCAATACATTCATCAATCCGTTCAGAATTTAAAATTAAAATTTATTTACTTACGAAATGTTTACGAAATGAAGTTTAGTCCAATTTGGGCCTATGTCAAAGGATAAAAGAGAAGGTCGGTATATCCTGAATAGGTATACAAACTTTAGCCTTGATTACAATCATCTCTATATGTAGGTATCTATGCGTCAATTCTTATGTCTGATATTTTGACGTTTAAAACGTTCAAGCATACATAAATCGCTTGGCCATAAAAATGTAGTATAGTCAAACCAGTGATCATAAACAACAAAATGTTTAAACAATTAGCCGTGAGGAGGTTATGAGGAAAAATAATACACAAAATGGTGTCAGTTATCGGGAGTTTTGACATACCTACATTAGGTAGTATATTCAAACAGATAAATTAATTTTTAATTTAACTTCAGATTTTTCCTCGACAGTTAGAAAAATATTGGGTACTCTTGAAAGATAATCCGGCGCATAATCTAAATCCTATAATATGATCCATGATCTGATCCTTGATCGTTATCATTATCGTTGTATTTGTTTCAGCACGAGCTACACGAGTGCCGCTTACGTGGCCAACCCCAACGTATTGGTGCGCGTCGGCTCGGTGACCAGCACCAACGGCAGTACGTACGCGACCATCAGAAGCGTGCGGAAAACGGGACCGACGACGGATTTAGTGGAAGACGTGCGGTGCGGCAGCAGCAGCCACGTGTCGCCGTACGCTACCAGTTATGTGGCGACGGCCCCCGGAAGCGATAATTATCACGTCTACTCGAAACCCGCGTCGCCCACTGCTTCCAAGATATCGTATTACGCTTGCACACCACTAGTAAGCGATTTTGCCACAGGCGAAAATAATAAACCTAAACACATAATATCCCGAATATCACCCCTTTCCCCCACACATTTAATATTATGTACGCAGGATGTTTGGAGAGGATTTGACAAAGTAACACGTCGAAATTAGTTAAAACTACACGTGCTTGCACAGAGGCCTGCAGGATATAATATGTAATACTTGCAAATGTCAAGTGCGTCGTCTTTAGTGATGGTTATTTTAAAAACAAAAATGTACACGCGTAAACATCGTGATTATCCTAAACCGGAGACGTGTTGTGCGAAATGTGAGTTGTGGTATAGTTGTATTGTTAAACACATTAACCGAAAACTTCTGGTTAAATTCAACGTCCACGGTTAATACTACAAACACTGTCTATATAGTTTTATAACCATTGTGTGGGTGTTTATCCGCCTGCTTTTGTATGGGAAAATTATCATTTGCCATTACGTCGGGCTGGCTCAAAGGCCCAAATCGTGAAGATATCGATGATATCGCATTTTGTTTAGGACAGATCTGGTATGACTGACACGCCTTTTTTACGTTTTTTTTCACTCGATCTATTTTTCATTGTTCAAAACAATAAAAGAATCCGACTCCAGTTAATAGTCATTAGCTGGAACTTGCACCATTGTATTTTTTTTCGTAACCATAGTTTTTCAAATACTGTGCACTGTGCAGTATTTTTGCTTAAATAAGTAGGTAATAATTTATTATTATGTAATCAGTTTTATTTTCAATCAAACGTTTCCATTATTTTGCAAAATGTAATTATACTCTCCAAGATTGTTATAGTTATATGTATAGTATAATAAAACACAATATTAATTTGATATTAAGTTTTTCATGTTAGTAGAGAAATTTGTTAACAAGGATTACCTGTCTCACAGTGTATGTATACTATATATCTTTATTGTTTAAACGTATCATATATCCGTGCCGCCGTTCTTAACATTCTACCAGCTGAATTGAACACAGTTCTCAAAGTGTCTTTTTGATAGTAATTTTCACCTTGTTGTTATAAATTCATAATTACAATAGCTTAAATAAGTCGTAAATTATGTGATAAAAAAATTTGTTAAAACAATTATAACACGTTATATTATAATTATTTCAGACTAAAAGTCTTGACAGTCGTCAAAAACTATTAAGAGTAAGAGTAAGCATTTAAACTCCAATTAAATATACAATAATATATGTGTATGATATTATGTCCTCGCTATAATATTTACCGACGTGCAACGACGATAAAATGCTCCATTATTTGATAACGGAGCAATAAAACAACTAGATAGTATAATACTGAAATGTATTGATAATGGATTATTGTAAATTTTATAATCAGTGAATGTTTCAAATAATTATTTATCGTGAACTGTTCGACTAAAAATCGTGACCGTTACACTTTTGTCGCTCTTCAAGAAGTTTTTAAAAAAAATGTAACCAGACACAACGGCTTATGCTTATGACTATGCCAAAACACGCGCCACTGGATACGCTCCTCCGAATATAATATATAATATATAGCCGAACGTTAATCTTTTCACACTCTTATCTACAGCAAATGTGTTAAAACGATGGTTCTCGTTCGGCACACATGGTCTCCGGTTCGTTTATTTAACACCGTCCGTCGCGCATCGTATCAACACGTTTTTTTTTTTTTCGTCTAGAAATATTTTCTTACCACCAACGACGGGTCTCCAACCTATTGATGCAGATTCCTATTTTTGTCGACATAATCAAATCTAAAATTATAACTTATTCACATTATATTACAAGTAAAACAACTGGAACTTGATACAATTTCGTAACAAAGTAATGATTGTTAATTTCCCGCTTTGTTTTCATATCGACATAAATTGAAATGTAATAAATATCACTACTCACCGGTTTGTATCATGCGAAAACATCCAAATCGAAATTTCACATCCAGATCATTTTACTTGACCGCATAGCAATAATAAATAAAACCTAATACACTACTACGTTTTTTTCTAATACATAATAAGTCAAAACAACAACTCAGCAAACAGAAGTAATATGCTTGTGAATTTATAACATTACAAATGAACACGTTTTGCGTGCCAAGACTCTATTTTTAAAAATGTTAACCTTCATTAAATAATATCATCCAATTGAATCACAATGCAAAAAAATATAATACATAATTACAAAATTATATAATTGTACTCATTCGTGTATATTTTTTGGATAACACCCATGTAGGTAGTAGCTTAAATAATTTATTATGATTTATTAGGTCTACATTATAACTCCAAATTCTGGAAAACTAAAATAAAACTAATTGTAGTATATTTTACGACATCATTATATGAGTGCTGTAGTTATCATTAGGTACACTACACATATTATGTTATCATAAATACAGATTCCGTTATTATAAGACAATTTTAATGTTAAGGTTAGATAAACAAAAACATAATAATATTTCAGAAATCTTAAAGTAAAATTTACTATTTACTTAGTTAAAACTGTCTGAAAATTATTCTTGAGTCACATTATTTTATATTAGAATATTTATTTGCTACTTTTAATGCATTTTTCTATAATTAAATACATTATTTTTATTGTTTAAGTAGGTAAATCCATTTAAAATATAATTTTCTCTTAAGCTTTCTAAAAACAAAAATAATAAATAATCAACATACCCGATTGGAAAAAAATAATTAATACATATTTTGTACGTTTAAAAGTTTTTCTAATAGGCATTATACTGTATGTATAAGAAACTAAAATCACTACCATGAACTCGTCTACACTATTTAAATATGACAAATATCAACATTGTCTGCAATTGACATTGTTTGTGGTATCCATTGTATACGTAAATTTGCTACATTAATATATCGGCCGCCAATAATAATCTCAGAAGTATTTTATTCAATATTTAAGAATTTTAGCATTCAAAGAAATAACTCGTATTTTTCTTACAAAACTATTATAAATTTCTAAAAAATCCTATAGTATCACTTGTCCTCTTGCTATGATTCCTCAAAATTACCGAAATTACACAGACATAGGTGTATTTTGCTTAGAAATTAAGCTCCAATTTATTTAATTTTCAAAGTAAATAATATATAAATACATTTTTATTCAATTTATACTAAATATTATCAATAATAATATTGTCAAAATCAATTTCTACACGATCAACATAACATGTACATTGTACATTATACTTATAGTAAATTATACTAATGATAAAAACGATAAATTATTTTACATTGTCCAACACATTTATTTTAGTTTAAGTTATTCGTTAAGACCAGAACAATTACAACATTTCCTATTTTTAAAAATATGTTATTATTATTGGATACAAGTGTAATAATTGGTGGTAATATTGTTCATGTTCATGTTCATGTTACAAACGATTATACTGGAAAAAAAAAGACAGGAGTTTTAGGGGAAGACCTATGCAAAGTTGACCAGGCGTGTTAAAGACAGATAATGAAAGAGATAATATGAAGGATTATTTAGGGAAGTAGCTTGTGAGAAGCCTATGGGTTAGGGGTGAATCAAGATAAAGGAGTTGACAATGTAGCCTGGAGGTTTCAAAGAGGTATTATAAATATCAATATATACGTTAAGAAGGGATATTTTATTTTAAATTATAAGGGACATTATGACATACAGCTTTAATTTTATATTTAAAACCGTATAGTTATCACACAATTAATGTTGATAATGGTATGTTTTACATAGTATTCTGGTTTGAACATTATTTTTAAATCTCATCTTAAGTCCTGAGTAATTCAAAAACAACGTAGAATCATTGATTCTACTTATTTATTAGAGTCATTGATTTGAAATTTTGAGGATAGATTAATATTATAATTTCACCGTGCACTAAGAAAAGATTTTTCAAAATTTTGATTCCACAAAAATCTCTATGTATAAAAATGAATCTCTATTTCTCTTTGTCATAGCATCACGTGTGAACGGCTGGACCGATTTCGCTAATTCTTTTTTTGTTGTATTTGTTATTGTCAGAAGGTTCTTATGAAAGAAAAAATTAAAAAAATTCCATGGGTGCTACTAATTCAAGTTTAAAAGGCTATTATTTTGGTTGTCATAGTGATACGAAACTTTAACTGGATACTATAAATTATAAATCCATTATCATAAAATAAACATAAAAATATTACCTTGGTAAACATCACTAACCAGTTATGAAAAAAATTATAATATAGGATAAGACTGTTTCATGTGAAATCAGGTAATTCAGTACGCAGCCAAAATCACCAGACAGATTTTCATTTGAAATTTAAATATAATAAATATCATAATAAATTGAATGTACATTGTCACATTGACCATGTATATAAGTGCACTATGAAATTTTTTCGAAAATATAATTTTTAAGCGTTGAAATTCAATCATTTAAAAATTGCTGCAAATTTGTATTACTTTACCAGTATAACCTTTACTAAGGCCTTCTTAAGGAATGTAGTAGATGTAAATAGGCTTAATGATCTAGCTTTATTAAATATTAGATTGATCCTTAATAACTAATTAATTTATATGAAATATTTTTTAAAGAATCTTACTTAAATTTTATTCAAATGGATTAAACAATATTTAATCTTGCGAGATAACAACAATGCATACATATTTTATACTTAAAACTGGCAACAACAGTTAATTCAGTTAGTAACTTCATAATAAGTATCTTTGATTTTCTTTCAAGGAAAGTACTTCCTACTAAATATGGGTTTTATATTTTTCACTCTAAACAAGTATTATTATTTAAAATAATTTACTGTCATCAAAAATCTAAATTCATTATACTAAGTTAATTAGTAACAATTACACTGCAATTGTTACTTAATTAACATTTAAATCTATTTTATATTTTTTTGTAAATACTAAATAATAGTTATTGTAAATAATTGTATATTTTAATTGCAAATTTTAAATTGATTTTTTATTGTTTGGATGATAAATAACAGTTCAAGAGAAACCGTAAAAACAATAATTGTTTTCACTGTGTACGAACTAAGTCTTTGTTGGCTGAAACAGTTATTATTTATGTTGATTTAGTGAACTTTGTAATAATTATTATTCTGAAAAAGAAAAAGCTTTTTGCCAACGATTAGTCTTACATTTGACTTGTAAATTAATTTTTATACAATGTATTTTTTTTATCACTGGGATATTGTACATTATGCTTTTCGTTGGTCCTTGAATACTTTTTGTTTATTAACATATTCCTTTCCTTTTTATTATTTATTTTTCATTTTAAATCATATTTCTCGCGAATTGTATTGAAATTTTTTTATTCGACAATATGTCGATAAATTTAAATAACATTGTGAAAAGATAAATATTTTTTAAAGAAAACATAATTCAATAACATGAAAGTATCGTAAAAATATTAAATTTCATCATGCATCTGTAAATCCATCTATATGCGCTATTCATTATAAATTACATAAAATTAATCTCAATAGTAATCACTATAATATCCGTATATTATAATCCAACCCATATCCTATGGGATGTGCGTTCATTAGTGTCATTTGTTACTTAACCGACCATTTTCATATAATCACGCGTGTCCTGTTGTTTGTGATTTCCTCTGTTATCCGATAATCCATAAATTAGATACGTAAATTAACTCTAAAACACTGTTATACACCTATTGCATTGCATGTATACATGTCCATCAACTATTCGCCATTACAACCATTCTTATCGAATTACAGCGTAGACCAAAAATCAATAAACCGCGGTTACACTTTCCCCCTGGGTGACACGATCATTACGCAAAATCGTTTCGCGTGATTTAGGCCCATTACCGCAGATAAATCATCCTCGCGGTCGCGGCCATAATCGATTCCCGCCCGGCAAATGGGCACCGAGCCATTTAACAGGATTAGAAACACAACTACCCCGATAGATAATGCTTTGAATCAATGTCCTTGCACATTTTTTTTTCATTTTTATTTTTTGGTTCGGACGAAACTTTAAGTGGAACTCTGCCAAAACGACATCGTGACGTGGGCAAAAGCCGTACTCGTTGTGTTTATTAAAGCCATTAAAGATTTTGGGTTAAAGGACCTTCCGTATTCCATCAATCATACTTTTTTAGCTGTTGACAGTTTGTAAAAGAGAAAAAGGCAAGACCGTCGTTATTTCAATACGTCATTAAATACCTTTCATTCGTCATAATAATAATAGTAATAATAATAATAATAATATTATGCTCGTAATATTATAATGAGTGATCGGTAGGAAAAAAATTTAAAAAAATAAAACCCAAAGGGTGACCGAACTAAAATCAACTCTCATAAATGACTAATTCGTAAACTATGTCGTTAATGCACACGCGTCCCCCTAATGATTATTATTGCACCGATGATTCGGACCTACCCTTCTGCTGCGTCCCTATAGGCTATATAACATCCTTCTCGTGTGTGATAAATTATTCGACGCTTATTTCCGGTCCAAAAGTAATGCATCCGGATATTCATTGTTTACCATTATAGATGGCCGTTAATGATCGCAGAATGTGTGATGACTTGGATGACCGTATACGCATGCTGGACTCTCGCGGTGCCCCCGTAAAGTTGGAAAGGCTGTTCCAAGAAGGCGCCTTCAGTAAGCTGTATCAAGGCGTGTACAAGAAAAACTGCGGTGGATCACAAGAAGTGCTCGTCAAAACTGTTACGGGTAAGCTTTATAGAGCATAGATGTATTGTATCGCGGGCATAGGCAGTTCTTCAATTTGTATATATATATAAATTTATAGATTTGGGCTAGTGTGTATCAATTATTTGGACGAAAATAGTTGATGAATTTACTATCTATGAATTAAGTCTTTACCATATTTTTCTCGATTGTATTAGCCTGTTCGCGTGTTATAAAATATATTATTTATACTTAACTTGTATTTTAAACTAATGCTCCTATGGAAATATTGAATTATTAATAGTATTATCTTTCGTAAAATGTATCCTGTATGCATTTCAACAACAGTCTTTGGTGTAGTTATCATAAAAAATATGTATAATAGTATTTACTATTATTTTTTTCATGTTATCATGGAAAAAATGCTTTGTTGAGAAGCTTCATAAAATATAAGAATACCTGATGAGGATACCTATCTACCAATTTTGTCTTGTCAATTCTATAATTATAATACCCAATTGTGGTTTTTAAGTATGCGCATGCATCAAACAGTGTTGTACGAAAAATATTGCGTAGATCGTTAACATTTATTATGAAATACAGTGATAAACTACGTATTTATATAATGTTGTCAGCTATATTAGTTGATGTTCATATAACTTTGTAGTTCAATGCCATGTTCGTTCTACGAAAAATAAATTTTTATTAAATATGTCTTATTAATCGATTATAGAATCAGTGAATGAAGTTTCTGAAAATGAAAAATTATAAATCAAATTAAACAAAAAAACTGTTAGGTAGCTCTGCTGTGCAGTAGGGGGTGAAATGGACCTCGAATATAGGATAGGTCATTATAATAGATATGTTAAATTTTAATGCTATCATAGCGTCATTGGTATCATTATATACAAAAAATGATTCTGAATGGAGATGATTTATCAGTCTAGAAAATGTATTATATCATATCAATATTTACTATTTAAACACTTATAATAAATAATTTTGCTAAAGTATTTTAATAATTTTTAAATTACAATAAGAACAACCTTTGTAGAATCTTTTATTAAATTTTCAAGTTTTTTGTCCCAGTGAAATTATTTTTATCAATAATTATAAAAATAAAAATGAAAAAAATCGAATAATTCAAATGCCTACAAATACCTTAAAAATAACTAAAATATTTTAAAAAGAAAATTATTTAAAGATAATACCAATCTAAATAACTAATCAAAGTTTCAATTCTCTATGACTTTTACTTTTTGAATAATAACAAATATCTAAAATTGTTTGAGGATAAATCGTTATTTTAAGTAATTTTATAAAAATATAAATTTTAGACTTTAATAAAGTTTTTTCCTGAAAACCCGGTAGAGTTTTTTTTTGTAGTTATTTGAAGAAAACCTTATGGATAACGTTAACATTTTGGACCTTAAGTATAAGAAAAAATATATCATTGTTAAATCAATACATTCATCGCTCCGTTCAGAATCTAAAACAGTATTGTAATGCATATAAAAAATGGGTTTGATTCATATGTCAAATAAAAAATTGATTTCTTTTACTGCATATTTTTCTGGCGAGAAGAGAATTTTACATACAATCAGCATCTGCGATAAATTGCATTTATTTTTTCTCGTGTAAATAAAAATATACCTACGTCATATGTTCAAACGCATTAAATATTCGTAAAGATACGATTTTCAAACCTTTAAAATATTCGTTATATTCATTTATTTTGTTTTCTGATCTTAATACATATGTATATGGTTCTTATTTATATTGCCGGGTAGATAATTTTTACAGTGTATTTTATTGGATAGTAAAAAGACAAAAATGATTATGTTAAATTATTACCAATGTACTCTTTTTACATCTATGAGCAGATTTTTTTTAGTATAATAAATAAGGACTCGAATAAGGTCATTAGCCGTTATTATTTGTTACATTGAGGTATACAAGCCATTACAATACAAATATATACTTATAAAGTTAATATCATCCTAGATAATAATTAAATATAAGTTAATTATTTCACCAAACATATACCTAGTATAAGCTTTCGTTGCCCAGCGTTGCTCAGAGCTCAATTTTCCAGTTATATAAATTCAACGGTACTGGCTAGGTAATGTTTTCTATTTTTATCGAATTTTCAATAATCGTTTCTTAAACTACGATATTAGTTGATTTTTATTTCGTTTGTCATAGTAAATCTAATATTACCTGGATACTTAGTATCCATCATTATAAAATCAACTCAAAATGACATAAAATATTACCTTGGTAACCAGTTATCAAAAAAATTAAACATTTTAGACCAAACCTCAAACTGTTATCGATCCTTAAAAATCTTATTTCTGAAAAATCCTTCCTTAGCGGTTGTATAAGTCATATTAGATATCTGTACACAAATTTTTAGTCTAATCCACCCAGTGGTTCTTGCTAGACGATTTTGAATCATTTGAACCAGTCAGTCAATTAAGTCAGTTAGGCCAAGTTATTTTGTATATATAAATTATCTATTTGATTTATTAAAGTAAAAACAAAAAACTATTACAAATATAAACATTAGTTCTGAGAAAATTACAATGTATTTTATACACTTCAAAACTAACCTATAATGCAATTCATTTAAATTCGAATAGGTAACTAGTGAATACGTTAAATTTAAAACTACCTACCTACATTCTGAAACCATTGTTTTTTTTTTTTTTTAAACAAAAAAAGGTTAAATCCAGAGACCTTTTTTTACTAAAAGTTATTTACAATTAAAATCCTATGTTGATTTAACATAACGGGTTTACTTATGTTTTTTTTAATTTGTGAATTTTATTTGTGTATCACTTTAAGTCTACAGAGGATTGAAATATTCATTAAAGTTTTGAAATGGTTTTTATATTTTATATTTTTATATTGTTGACATTTTCAAACAAAAAAAATTTAATTAATTTTTGATTTATATAGATTAATATTCGAAATTAACAATTATAGAAATCTTTTAAAAATACGTCATTGCTCTTTTTTAAATATTTTTATACATATGCATTATTAGTAAATTAGTAAAATCGCTATTGTGAAGTTACTCATTTAATTTTTTTACCTCTCTGGTTGATGATTTATTATTTCAAATAATTTAAAATATGTAATAAAAAAAAGTAATTTTAAAAAATAACATCACCATTGAAGCATTAATTATGTATAATTTTAAAACAAATAGTGCATGTATTATGAAAAAAATCTAAATTAACACCAATATCACATATTTACTATAGAAAAAAACCAGTATGAGTAATATGATCTTTTTTTCAAAATTCATAAAAATCAATTTACATATTTGAATATTTACTATAATTAAACATTTTTCGGTTAAATAAACAACTAAAATAAAATTCTTAAAGTTTATAAAATAATATTTTAAACGTTTCAAATATGATCTGTATTTTACTGTTTTATTTCATTTTTTTAACCAGCTGTAATGTTATAAACTAAAATGTAATAATAATAAAAACATAAAAGCATGTTTTGAACTTTTGAAATAAATAATTTTTAAAACTGAAAGTGGTCTGTTTTTAGACATATATATTATGTTTATTTACTTTTGTATTGTTTATTTATTTTAATTAATGCTTACTACATTGAGTAAAAATTATGGAAAGCCGGAAATAAAAGTTTTAATATTGTAAGATAAAAACCAATCAAATATTCAAAACGCTACCTACTCTGTTCGATTGAAACCAATGATAGTAACGTGGTTGATGGGCTTTTCAACTTTTAGCTCTTTCGAAAACCTATCCGACCGTGACGAATTATTAACGATTGCTTTTATTTCGTATTATATTTATTATATCGAAATCGTCTACTTTCTGCCTTAGACTAGAAAAAAGAAACAAATAAAGCGAACAAGATCAATTTATGTTTGATCAACTTAGAGTCCCTCGGGCAGCAACAGCGTACACGTTTATCAGAAAAGATAACTTTTGTCGTCCACAAAAATCATTTCGTTGCAGATGAAACGGATTTTCAATCTCCGCCTTACTGTCTCATCGTCTCACACGCCCCCCTGTGGTCGCCGTTGTCTCTCGGTAATATCCGCTACTTAGGATGTGACTGCGCGTTATGTACCGAACGACTTGCTGAAAATGCTCGCAGGAAAAAGATGTATAAATGGGACGGAAAGAAAAAGCAAGAAAAAAAAAAAATGAAGAAAAAATCGAAAGGAATAACGAAAAAATAAAAGCGTCATAATTCCCCTCGTGCAGTACCACGCGAATGGCGCGTGTATAAAGGTCCCCGCCGCCGGAGACGTCTGAGAGATTTCGATTCATTCACGTACATTGAATTTACCCTCCGGTCAGCACTTAATCCCTAACGAGATAAAAATATTACCTGGAGGCTGTGTTTGCTCGGATCCTGGGGAAATGTTTGCTCTACGCTCCGCTCGCTCCACCTGGCCATCGCTGCCGCCGTGTGCATCGACCAACGTAAACACACGCAATATCTGTACAACGCGTACGTATAGTCAGTACGGATATACATTGTCGTAGGCACTGTGCGATTATATATTCCGGTCTTGAATGTTCTCGGTAAACACGGTACATATTATCTGATGGATTCACCCAGGTCACTTTTCTCATATTTCTCTCTCTCTCTCTCTCTCTCTCCCTCGTACTTCGATACGTTTTTGTATATTTTTATGTATAGGTACCTATATTGCTATGACAGAGACGGAAACTCTTTATTCTGGTCGTATAATAATATATATTATATATTCCTCCAGTGTATGTACAAACAGTTCAAACAGATCAAAAATATATGTCTAAGCAAACATTTTTTTTTTCCTTCGTTATTGATCGTATAAATAAATGATAACAGTTTCCATTAATATTTTACATCGCACTTTTATATTTTACTTTACATCTTGTATTTTTCCATTTACTTTTGCAATTTTTAGATTCCATCAAACTTAACTTAATTGATACGTCTAGTACCTGTTTTGCTGTTAAAGAGGTTTTGCCATGGCGATAAATATAACAGTAACTAAAGGATGAAAAAACGAAGTAAAACGAAAAAAATAAAATATCACGTTTAAAAATATTACGGATTAAATTGTTTTGTTTTTATTTGTTTTATTATTGTTATTATTATTATTTTTTTATTATCACTCATGGTGATAAATTATAGTATACCTGGTAATTATTTAGTTCAATTCGAGTTTTCGACGAATACTTTAGACGTTTTTCACGATACAAGTCTTCTGGTTAAATTTAATGTATTCTGTTTTTTATTTAGAATACTTTCATTGCCTATTTATAATGTAATTATTTGTATGTATGTATTTATATAATTATGGTCCAAATTATTATAAAAATTACTAGTGCTCATTCGTTAATAATGTTATATTATATTATGTTATGATTTGAATATTTGCGGTTTTTTTTTTTAACTAGTATTTATTTTATAAAAAAGTAATTTATTGCTTCGTGAGATTAGTTGAGACTAAAAATAAAAAACCGTTTGCTATTAACATAAAAATAGTAAAGAACCTAGATTCTTTTACATTTTAAATATTTACATATGCAGTGTGCACTATTTATTTGATATAAGTTTGTACACGTAAAATTAATTCAAAAAAAAAAAAAACTATATTACGTGGTTCATGTTTTTTTTCTTTTAAAGTAAAACCAATTACAATAAAGCATAACCTCTATTTACAATAATGCGGTGTGTTACATAAGTACCCATGCCGCATGGTGTAAGTCATGAGCGCGATATATTTTCATCACGATCTTTTGCATGTTAAAAACCCTTTGGAATTTTCAATGTTGAACCCTTGATCTTGACCCTTGCATTTTGTACAGCTTATTTTTTTCCGTCAGAGGGTAGCATACATTTTCCAGTTCAGTCGTCGTCGATTAATAGTTCAGTAAAAGGGCTACTTTGGACGGTTAACTCAATAGAACGAGGAAGTTACAGGCTAAGGGAGCGGGGGCTAATGAAATATATATGCATATACGTATACTTTTATAATAATAATAATATAGACCCCCTTGAAATAATTCCCAGTGGAATTTATTGTCAGACATGATTTAAATTTATTCCGTCTACTGGGTCTGAAAACAAGCGATTTAAAAATATATACGCCGAACTATTTACTTCTGAAATAACTTTTCAGTATTTATTTATTTATTTATTTATTTTTTTTTACTTTACATATGACGATGGAAATATTTACTTGAAGTTTTTTGTCAAATAAATATATTTATTCTATTTCTTTGAAGTTAACTACCCTTTTTACTTATTATTATAAAACATTTTATATATTGTTATTATTTAATAATAATTAGTATATCGCGCATTATGTGTACAACCCGTATGATTTTATTTTTATTAGCAAATTATAATATTATTATTATTATTATTATTATTATTATTATTGTTTTGATTCATTGCAGCCGACGCTGCATCTCAACAAGTAAAAATATTCCTGACCGAAAGCCTAATGTTACACGGTATTCCGGGGCATGTAAACATCTTGCAGCCAATAGCTGTGTGCCAATACTCAAATAAACCACCCATGGTATTATATCCGTTCAGTAACAAAGGAAATCTGAAAAAGTAATTACTGAATGGTCCAATTTCATTCATATTAAAAATGTGAATGTGAACACGTATAATACCAGCACTGCTATGTAACACGCAGGTTTCTTGGCGATTGCAAAAAGAAAAACAATGACTACTACAACTTGACTACGCAAGACATTGTCAACATGGCCGTACAACTCAGTCTTGGTAGTGTGTTCCTTCACAGCCAAGGTATCTGCCATAAGGACATAGCCACAAGGAACTGTGTGTAAGTAATAAACAACCGTGCGCGTGTGTGTGGGTGTGCTTAGATGATTTTATTAGATTTGTACAGTGTACGGCGTACACCATACGCAGGTAACCTATAGTTTTGAATAATTAATTTGTTACCGTAGTGCAGAACAGACTTTCCTGACTTTCGACCTGGGCGAACGACTAATGTTGAAAAATATATTAAATACATACGTAAATAATTTTTTACATGAAAGGGAAAACAAATCAAAGCGCAAAAATTAAAAATTAACAGTGATTTAGAAAGAAAATGAACTCAATATACTAAACGAATACCTACATATATTTCCATGGGCGCCCATTGGGGGGGAGGGGGCAAGACAGTTCACTTGTCCCCCCCCCTTGAAAAAAATATTATGAACTTGTAGCTCAATAAATATTACCACAATATTACCTTATTACGAAGGCCAATTAGTTGTTGAAATCACTTTTAAGATATGAAATAAGTATAAAAATATACTCATTGTTATCGTATATTAACATCATAGATAGGTCGTAGTCTGTAGTTCATATTCTGTAGTTACCTATACGTAAAATTATTTATCGCAGATAATTTGTGGTAAATCCATAAAGATCACAATATAGGTTATAGGTACTACAAATATTTTATCAGACAACATTGACTGCATTTTAGTCGTTCACTTTCTGTGTGACATTATATTTTGTGCTGATTGCTGAGCGTCATTAGTGATTATTCAATATTATTTTTTAAAATTTTCAATTTTTACTATGGATTTTCGATCGTTTTTAATTAAAAAAAATCTGATGAAGATAATGCATCTGCTGTGCTTGAGCCACACACATCGAAAAATACAAGTGTTTCTGCTCAAGTAAATTCAAACCCGGAATGTTCTACGTCAATAAATACGGTACCTTCATTAACTATTAATTATACGCCAAATGGTTGTGAGTCATATCCAGATTTAGGATTTTATATTAATAAATCAAATTTATCAGATGAACTTAAATATAAATTACTAACAAAACCATATGTTCCTTATGATAATTACGATTTTAAGTATGATAGTATTGCACAAAAAAGGAATTTTAAAATAGAATGGCTTAAACAATATCGATGGTTTGTTTATTCTAGACATTTAAAAGACGGCTTATGCAAACATTGTGTTGTTTTTCGTTCTGTCGTTAAAAGAGGATTATTAGGAGCGTTTATTGTTAGTGAATTTACCAAGTATAAAGATTTTCATTTTCATGCAAAAAAACATATGCAATCTGAATAGCATAGAAATTCAGTTTGTCAATTCTTTTAAAAATTATGTTCAACAAAAAAAAAAGTGTTATCGATCAATTAAATACTGCTCAACACTCACAAATCGAACAAAATAGATAAAAGCTAGTCCCTATTTTGTCATCAATAATATTTTGTGCGACACATGATCGCAATTAGAGGCAAATTGAGCTGTAGTGGAAATTTTGATGATCTTTTAAAATTTCGTGTTGAATCTGAAGATAGCGTTCTGTCTGAGCATTTATCAACATGTCATAGTAAAGCTAAATATACCTCACATCGCATTCAAAATGAATTAATTTTATTATGTCGAAATGTATTATGCGATCAAATTATTCGAGAAGTAAATAGTAGCTTAAGTATTTCACTGTTAGCCGACGAAACTTCCGATATTGCTGGCATTGAACAACTTTCGATTGGTGTTCGTTATGTTGATAGTTCAAAAACTATAAGAAAAGAATTTATAGGATTTAGTACACTACAAACATTAGATGCAGTTGGTATTGCTACTTCTATTTTGACTTCTGTTGAAAAATAAGGTTTGGATATGAATAAACTTGTTGGCTTGGGTTTTGACGGGTGTTTAGTAATGGCTGGAAAGGAAAATGGAGTTCAGAAAATAATTTGTAATAAATATTCTAAAGCAACATTTTTTCACTGTGCCTCGCATAGACTTAATCTCGTAAATAATTTGAATGCTGTGACAGAAATACAAAATACTGTAGGAGTAATTAAAGAGGTTATTAATTTTTTTCGTGAAAGTGTACTTCGTCAAAAATTGGTTACAAATATACCACTTTTGTGTGATACTCGTTGGTCTTCGAAATATAAATCTATTCGCATTTTTGCTGAAAACTTTATTAATATTAAGTCAGTTTTAGAAAAACTATCTCATAATAATGACTTAGATTTTAAAATTAACACCACTACTCGCACAAAATCACACCAACTATCATGTGTGACATAAACATCACAATCTATTATATCTTTAAATATTATATCCAAATACTCAGTTCAATTAGAACCAGTTACAAATAAATTGCAGGTAAAATCTATTGATTTATAATCGGTCCTAAATCATATTCAAGATTTATTAACTATATTTAATAATAATAGAGAACAATCAGATATCGTTTTTAATGATATTTTTAATAACTCCGTATTTATGGCAGAAAAAATTGGAGCAGAAATTAAAATTCCACGTATTACACCCAAACAAAAATATAGATCAAATTACGAAACCGAATCTGCTGGACACTATTACAGACTTTTTATTTTTATTTCGTACTTAGATTCACTAATATCATCTCTTTCACGACGATTTTCAAGTAAAAATAAAATAGCATTCTCAATAAGTCTACTGCATCCTACAAATATTAAAAAGTACACCATTAATGATTTCAAAGAAAAAATTAAGCTGATTAGTGATCATTATGAAATTGAAAATATGATAGAGGAATTTAATATTTGGTATCAGTATTGGATTGATAAAAATTTGATTGACTCTCAGTGTGATGAAATTTCGTTTGTTGATTTATTGGCTCATTATTGCGAATATTATCCTGCTATATTTCAAATACTTAATATTTTTATATCACTGCCTCCAACAACGTGCACAATAGAAAGATCGTTCAGTACATTAAGACGAGTAAAAACGTGACTTCGCTCGACTACAGAAGAAGATCGTTTAAATGGGTTGTGTATGATGAGCCTTCATCGTGAAAGAGTAAACGCAATCAAGGATAATTTCATTCAGGATGTCATTAATATGTTGGAATAAAACGAAGAAATTTGCAGTTCTTATTTACTGATACCGAATAATAATATACTTAATTATATTATTTAATTTCTATTTTTGATAATCTAATATAACATGCATGTATACATTTATATAAAAAAAAAATTAAAAAAACATTAAATCTTTATTATCTTATATTTGAAATTTTTTTATTTTAACCCCCCCCCCCTAAAATGTTACCTATGGGCGCCCATGTATATTTCCAATACATTTTAAAACGTAATGAAATGTATTACTATTTAATAATAAATAAATCATATTACTATTAACGTTCTCTGTGTTCGCTACTTGAAAAACAAATTATATTCATAGTAAATTTAAGTTTTTTCAAACATATCATTTATTTTTCCATAATTTTTTTATTTATTTGTCTTTTATTTTATATAATATGTCAAAAAAATTAATTCAAAATAAATTATCATTGTAACGTAGTTTTCATAAATATTATTTTATAATACATATTTAAAAGGCTTGGATTATTTTTCCGAAGTACTTTATAGTGTTTGATGTTAAGAAAAAATGCAATCTAATTTTTAATTAAAATGTCACAGTAAAATAAAAACAAACAAAAAATTGCCTTTTTGAAAGTTAAGCTAAATTAAAATATTATGCCTATAAAGCAAAATAAAATTTAATTACATTTTCAACAACTTAGTTATATAGTAGAAAATTATGTATACTATATTAATTTTATATTTTTTTATAAGCTTTAGAATCTATAGTTCCACTAGTTGTAATATAATATATAATTCTAACTACACTTTATTATTTCAGTTTACTATACTACTATGTGATAAATATTAAATACTTAATTATATGATAATTATAAACAATAATAATATTTATTAACATTTGATATTTTATTTTATTATTTCTATTCTAATAATAATTTTTATATTTTACATTATATATAATGATTAACTGTTTGAATAACTACTGAATTCAAATAAATAAATAGTTAATTTTGACATGGATATGTCTTATTGTGGGGGGTATGCCAACGTAAGTCCGAAACGTCATACCGGATGTCACACTCGTCGAGTGAAAAACTGAAAAGTACAAAAACAAATTAAGTGCACCGTTTCGCTCACAATGATTTGTTCGTCATAGTAAATGATGGTAAATGTTGTATACATATTTTAATAAAGCAGGATAGGCTTATATTATGATTTTACTATGAATTTACTGTTACGAACAAATCGTTGTTAGGAAAACGGTGAATTTTATTTATTTTCACTGTGTATTAGACATAATAACTGTGTAAATTTATCCGTGTATACAGCGACATAGCGTGGATACTCAATTTTCAGTTTTTTTTTTTTTTGCTTTATTACTGTGTGCTCCTAAATTGGGGATCTTAGTGAAATATTTTATAAAATATTATTTGTATACTAAACTTCTCATCGAGGTGTACCAGTCATCATTGTGGCTACCAAACACTTGAGATAAGGGTAATCATTTAATTTTTCAAAAGGTCTTAAAAACCATTTTATTATTAATTTACTATTTTTTAATTTTCTATGGCATGACAAATAAGTATACATATGAGGTAGATTTTATTTACATTTTTTCACTTTGGACATCTAATATTTTAATTAACAAATATGAATGTGCTGAAGACCAAAAAAATTGAATTTTAAAAATTCGCTTTACTCAGCTAAAAAAAGTTACGCTGTTTATTGATTTTAGAAGATATAAAGTCTCGGTCTTGACATTAGATCAAGAATGCAGTAAATTCTAAAGAGGGTGATTATCAGATTATGAAATTCTATAGGGATATTATTAGTTATAATAAATAACTTTGAATCACGTAATAACTATGTAAACTATTTCAAACAATTTCAAGTTTTAACTAAGAACAATTATTATTCATTTTATTATAAATAAAATATTTTTATTAAAGTTTAAGTTTTTATAATTATGGCCTACAACAAGTAGTTGTACTACAATTTCCTTTGAAATAAATCAATTAGTTAGTTTCAAAAGAACTTGACAGGGTTCATTAGGTGTTCTAAACGCATTACTAAACGAGTCATCTCTTATAAGTTTCCCCTAACACTCCGTTATCGTTCATTCATAATAATTCCCATAAGTCCTTTTGAGTCTAACGTCGGTGGTCTTGCGGTATAATACTATGATATTATATAATCACTATAAATACGTTTTGCGTGGGTGTATACATTTAGGGTGGACGAAAAGTTGCGGGTCAAACTAGCCGATAGCGGATTGTCCAGAGACCTGTTCCCGGATGATTATTCATGTTTAAATGACAACGAAAACCGACCTATCAAGTGGATGGCGCTAGAAAGTATCACTTTACGCACGTACAACGGCGCTTCGGATATGGTGAGTATAAGTACTGTATAAGTAATATATTATAATTATTTAAGTATGCCTTAAGATTTAAATAACTATATATGCGATGGAGTGAATGATACGTATGGTCATTCGAAAATCTATATTTTTCATAGTAAGGTATTGTTTATAATTACGAAGTTTCCTTGTGGCTTGCCTAACATAATAAACTTTTTTAATAAATAGATAATAAAGACAATATAAAACTAGCTTTCGTTCCCCGAAGCTAAATTTCTCTACATTATAGAACGAATTTATTAACCGCAAATTAAATACTTAAAGCTTCAATGGTTCGGTTCCGGTTAGGTGATTTTTTTTCAGTTTCACCCCTTTCACCTTTTTTCCTTTTCTTAAGCATTGGATTTTAATTAATTGTTTCTTAGCGGATGCTTGCGTTATCACAGCTATCTGTATGACAAATTCCAGCTCGATACGTCTAGCGATTCCGGTTAGATGATGATGAATCAGTCAGTCAGAATAAGTTTTTTAAATATAGTTTTAATATATACCATATGTTCATTATACATGGAATACTTTATAATTCGTATCATGTATAATCGTATTTTTATACTTCCCATTTATCAATTATAATGTTATATATCCATATATCTAATCAGCATACCACATTACATTTTCGGGTAAGCCCCTTCCTTGTTTCCTTGTATAATGAACACCCGGTATAGATATAGAACATGGTACTACAACTACTGAGAATATCATTATATTGTAATTTTCAACATAAATTTTACAAAATTGAAAATATTAACCAATACCTAGTAACTTACTATCGAACTGGTTTTATGTATTCAGAAGTAGGTAATTAACAACATTAAACAGTTAAACAGTTCCTCATTCCATTTTAAATTTAAGACGTATATCTATTTCATTCGTAATCAGTTTAGTCGTGATATAAAATATTTAAAGTAATAATAATTTTTTTGTCTTTTGGTTGATGTAAATTATTTTAAAAACTAACAGCCGTGACAAGTAAAAAGTTAACTGGTATAAATTCATTGATTTTATAATACAGTTAAACTAAATTTGATATAATATTAATATAATATCATTAATAAAATAAATCAGGTAGGTACAGATATAAACAATTATTTTATTTAGGTAGTTGTTATTGTAATATTATTTACCGTCCTTTATACAGAGCTGTATAGGAGAATAAGAAATAATTAACTTGAAATTAGTGATTGAATAAATAAATAATCATCACAGCTGAAGTTAAACACACAAAAGTATAGGGGAAAATATAATTTTTGCATTTTTTTGTTCAATTTAACCTTAAAGGTTAAACAAAGCGTTTTTATTTATATAAATTGATAAACTGTACCTTAAAATAAGCAGAGACGATATTACCATAACCCGGTACCGATTTAGTCTTCGAAAAGTTTTCAAAACTGATTATTATAATTACATTTATATTGTTGAAATCCCAATCAATAAATAATATCTTTTATCCAAAAGTTAAAAAATCTGAATTATTATTCTTTTTAGTCTAGTTTTTACTATATTTACTTATCATAATAAATGTATCATAGTATAATTTTACTTAATTACTCAAATACGTTACAGTAAATTGATTTGTATGTCATTAGCACCTGAGTTATATTGTTTGAATATAATATGAATTAGAATCAAAATAATTTGAATGGCAAAATATGATAATAATATTATCATTATTTTAACTATATTTTTAAAACTACAATTAACAAAAATTACTAAAAACAAAAAAAAATTATTCATGATTCTTTGACATACCTTATAAATATATTTTCATATTTTCCTACAGTGGTCCTTTGGTGTTTTGCTTTGGGAACTGGTATGTTTAGGTGCTCAACCTTACGCGGAAATCGATCCGTATGACCTGAGCCTTTACCTGCAAGAAGGATACAGACTCTCTCAACCAATCAACTGCCCAGACGATCTGTGAGTACTTATAAAGCAAAAAATATATATATTATTATACTATATTAATCTGGATACCACCCAAGCAAAAGTTTTCATGAAAAAGGTTGATTATTTTTATTCACTTAACTCTCCAAGCGTGATCGTCAATCTTAACGAGCTATTCAATGGGGTAAAATTACAACCCCAAAAATTATCACGACGATCAAACAAAAACATATATACGAGAATATAAACCACGATACTAATTATTGTTGCAGGTTTGGGATGATGACTTGCTGTTGGTTACCTAACCCGGAGGAACGGCCATCGTCCGCTCAAGTATTGGCATGTTTACAAGACTTCCAAAAAACACTTAACCAATTTATTTAAAATATATACTTTCCTTTATTATTATTATTATTATTATTATTATTATTATTATTATTATTACTATAATTAATTATTATAATTATAATTATTATTTTATATTTTGTTAAACGTGTTGATGTAAATTAAGTTACTTGCGATATACGATTATAGGTGCTATGGATGAAAGCGTTGAATATTGATTCGAATGATATGTTTTCAACGGACAACGATAATAATGGTAAATCACAGAAACATTTAATGATATTATGGTAAAAAGTACTACTGCCATTTATTACATATTAATGTAAATCAACTCAATTACTTAAGCTTAAATATATGTATACGTAATTATTATTATTATTATTATTATTATCTCTGTGTGTAAAATGTTTTGTCTGCATGATACAGAAAATATATGTTTTTTTTTATGTTTTTATTTTATGTAGATCTAACCCTTTTTGAAACATAAACCTGAAATACTATTATTTAAGAACATGTCAATATATTTGATGCCAAGGGTAAAAAATTATAATTTTTCCTTACTATTTTATATGTAGCAACCGTTTATAAAGACCAGTATTTTATCAACACAATAAGGTTTGTATTGTAATAGATTCCACTTGATATTTCAAATATTCTGTGAGGTATCTAAGTTATTTATCATATTAACAATAATATTATTGATAATCAATGGTGAATTGTTACAGAGTAGGATATTAAGTTCCAACTAATGAATAATGATTGCTTTTCACAACATTCCCGAAATAATCTGATAATCTTGTTGACACAACTATAAATGTAAAATCAAAACATTATAACGCTCATGGTTTGAATTTTGAACAGTGTAAACTTAAAAGTATGTTAAATATTATTCGTCATAAATTACAACTCATAATTATAGCTACGCAGAATACTATTTAATGAGTATAATAATAATAAAAATAAAATAAAAATAAAACCGTTTCCTCCGAGATCAAATTACAAATAAACTATTTACAGTTAAATTTTATCTTATAAAATAATATGTTTTCTACAAAATCCATTTCCAACTAACGTAAAAGTGTAAAACCAATGGTCAGGTTATATATTTTTTTCAGATTTATTAACTATTATGATATGTAATTATTACTATAGGATTCGATTGGAATGGCGTTAAATCGTTAAAAAAAAATGTATGATCATAAATTGACCTCAGACAATGACTTTTCTTTTTTATATACCTATATCATTTTTTTATAAATTATAATTTGATCTCCCTTGTATATATGGTAGAAATATATTGTTGAAATATTGAAGTATCAATGGAATGAAACTATATTACATACTGAAATAAATGCAATATATTGTGGTAGTATTCCGTGCGTCCGAATACGCATCATCGTAATCAAACGAATGTAGTCGTGCTGGCTGACTGAGCGGAATAACTGGCGATCGAAAACGAGAGAAGAGCGTGTAGAGGAATAGTTGTATTTTAATTATTTGTGAAACCCGGTCAGTATAATAATATATACATAGACGTATAAAGTTCATTCGTACACGCATGTATTAGTATACATAAATAAAGTTTAATGAAGTCTGGCTGTTAAAAGAGCATTGGCGGTGAAAGGTAAAAAACCAATAATAAACGTAATATTACAAAATTATTATTATGGGTTTTTCTACACACACAGACACACACACACACACTCACACACACATATATATACGAGCTGTAAAAGTGTATAATATTATCATGTTAAACGAAAATTGGTTATAAAAAAAAAAAAAAGCTCACCCGTCCGCAATACGCAATATGATACGGTAAAGGGGGAATATATAACGTAGTGTCTGTCGATGCATGAACATAATAAATATATATATATATATATATATTTGCTCATGAAACGATTTTATTTTTTCACGTTCGTTATTATTATGCACTCATGTAGTAATTATTGTGCGTGTATTATACACTAATATACATACATGTATACGCGGCGCTACTCGTCGAATCGCATATTTGGTCCTTTCAGTCTGGGTGCACATAAAAATGGACTCGAAAGCGCACCAAGTGCTGTAAGTGTACACGGCGAACACGCGTAAATATTTCACATAATAGTAATAGTAATAATAATCGCAGCATTAATTTGTCGAGCAAACATAACGACTATATATAATACATATATATTATTCGGTCGAGTATTAGATTAATCGTTCACCACCGCCTCCACTCGTCACCGCTTTCACGCACCTATTTATATTTAGTATTATTATTATTATTCTCTGAATCCCCGGGCTCTCTTTTCCCGTGAATACCTACCTGTCTATCCTCATAGAACGCGCGTGCCCTTCGACTGGCTCGTATTTGACGGCGGTACAAGCTGCAGTCAGGTAATCGCGGACTTATGGCGTATGCTGCCGCTAAACAACGCAGTATAATATAATACTAGCAGCTATTCTGCACCCTTTCGCCCGGAATTCCGATGATGCGCACAACCCGGAAAGGGTTATCCGTTTTACGGGTCTATAATAATGCATTTTCATATCAGTCAAATGCGCGTGCATTATTGTTTAGCCATGTTAATATTATTATTATTATTACCACGCATGCTAGAGTTAGGCGATTGCTCGAGTTATTCGCTTAAGTTGGCGTGAGATACAAATATACAATAATATAATAATAAAGAAATTGAAATGTATAGTGCAGTTCCGTAGACTATATACGTATAATACGCGTGGTACTTATGGGGGGTATTGCATATGGCGCGTGTAGGCTATTGATTTACTTTCTCAGGTAAATGCATCATAACTAAAGATAAGCGACATCTAAATATACTTTAGAACATTACAATTCAATTCGTTGATGATATTTTTCAAGTCGCCTGAATACCTACAGTTATCACTCCCCCACTTATGCTATGTAAATGAACTCTGCAACGTTTTCGTTAGTTAAATACATAAATAAAAAAAAGAAAGGTATTAATAATTGTATAATTTTTTGATTATTAAACACAGTGATTTATTTTTGGATCTAAAATTAATAGGATCTGTACTCAAAATGATTACACCCCCTTCTCCCGCGCATGCCACTGTCGACACCTGCACTTATTAACATCAAAGATGTTAGGGCTAAATGTTAGAGATAGAAGGAAGGTAGTTCCCAGTTTCTGGGACTCCAAGGAGGCCTGTCATCCCGGCTAATTGTACGAATAAAAGTTATAACTTATAACCATTTTCTATGCTAAAGTTAAATAATATTATGTGTATATAATAGAGTAAATATTCGCAAAACTATATGTAGTTACATAATATTGGAAAGCAAAAGTTAAGAGGACCCAAAATGAACCCAAAAGCTTTCTATGGCTCTGCTCGAGACTCGGGTACATTTACGTTTTTATTGTCTCGTAAGTAACTGCAATGCAGACATGCAGTGTCTTCACGGTGTAAGTAGAGACTGGATCCTAAAAAATATCTAAAACCAAATACAATAGACATATAAAACAATATTTTTATGAACTCGCACAAGCATAATTCAAGCCGTGTATAGTCAAACAATTTCCGTAAGGTATCAATCAACAAATCTAAAATGTATACAATAAGGTTTGTTAGATTTCTAAAAATATAAACTAATCTACAAGTGTTTAACAATTTTTGAAGTCTTAAACACCTGCGATAAGTTTTCATTTTAACGTCACTTAAGAAAATATTTTCAAAGCTTTGAATTTATTCCTGTACCGTAAATATGTATTGGTATGATGAGAATGTTTTCTAGTTTGCAATAGAATTTATCGAAAGAAAACGCTAACTATTTTTATACGACTATAATCCCAAAGACTCTTTCGGAATTATCATTTATGCGTTTATAAGTCTGCAGTGTGTTAATGAGTTTTTACGTACGATTTTAACGAGAGACTTTCCGTCCGATGTTAGAACGCAGTACAAAATATCCTTTTGTACGACAAATACGAGCAATACATTGAGAAACGTGCAACGAGCAAAGATTCAGATGAAGATTACTACCGTATCCGTGAGTACGGACATTGATTATACTCAATATCAGGTGTTTTAATGTACCTACATACTTTTATTACCTATATCCTATATTCCTATATACCACCCGTCCATTAGTTATGATTATTATTTATTATACGAGCTGTCGTCTTGGTGTAATTTACGTATTTGTTTTTTCGACGTTGTGGTATTTTCCGCAAATATGCCGAGAATCCGTTAATTTTGTATAATTTTAGAACGTATCCCAAAATTATAATACCTGATACTTATAGTATTTGTTATCAATTTATCATACACATGGTATTATATCATCAGAGTCTAACAAAATTAATATTCAATATATAGTAACATAGGATGACTCGGTAACGCCTCTGATAAAAACTTAGAAAAATCGATTTTTTACTTATTAAAATTTTTTTTTTTAGTATTATTAAAAAAAATATACAATCTATACAATTAGGTTAATAAGTATATGTGAGAATGGAGTAACAAAAAAAAAAAAAAAAATAGTAACAACAAAAAACAAAAAATTACATAATAATATTTTTAACTTTTATTTTAATTTATTTTTTTAAGAATATGATATATTGTATAAACAGCGATTAAATACCTAACGATAAGCTTGAACGATTGAAATTATAATAAACGCATCACTTTCAAAGCACAATGTTGTACCCCAATAAAATGTTCGCCTCTAATGTAAGCATATTCGTCATACCCTTCATACGCCACTAGGAATATATTATTATACAACGAATATAATATGAAGTAGTAAAATTTCTAAAACAATAAGTACCTTCATCATAGGGTTGTAAGAATATAGATCGTTTAGTATAGTTTTGTATTTTGTACACAATATAATACTCTAACGATAAATAATGAGCATTGGTACAACCTATTTTTCTTCCTAATAACGTTTTAATTGTTTTCTACGTAACTGTTCCTTTATTACTTCTAACATTTCAAGATACTGTTGAACTTAAGCCAGGCAAAAATCAGTCACATCAATCATAGATGATGGCTAAAAATTGTTCGTAGTAATTTCATGATTACTACTACATTTATAAATAACATGTTATCCCAAATCTAAACTCAAATTAGTGAAAATGATTCAAAATATTTGCTTTTTTTATTTGGCTTCAACCGTTTAGAAATGCAAAGTAATTCGTTAATTTCAAAATTGGGCCTATTTTTTTTTTCTTTTATGTTTGAAATTATTTAATATTTATAATCTACATCAATAGTATTTTAAAATTAAATATGAATATTTCTAATGTATAATTTATAAAAAAAATATCGTAGTTTAAAATAGTGTACAAATCTCATCTAGACTGATATTTCTGAAAAATTTCAAAAATTATATATAAAAAGGAATTTATTGCATGTGTTCGATTCTCAATAGAACTCGATACATTATGGAACAATTTGAGTATTTTTATACACGATTAATCGTTTGGCAAGTTCAATCGCTAAGCTATGGTATAGAAAGTTTTAAGTGTAAAGGGTGTAATAAACTTAAGGAACTGGAAGAAAGATATGAATTGAAAACTTGATTATCGGTTCTGTGAATTCCAAATGCAAGATAGTTAAAACAAAGTTATTCCAACAATATCAAGATATTGCCGCAAACCGTTCTTTTGACCTTGTATAAAGAATAAAAGACCCTTCTATATTTTATCGTTATTAAACTATTTATTACTTGTAATTTACTTGCAACGAATCACATAGGTTTTTGTTTGGATAATGAACTCATTATTATATTATGCATGTTTTGGTATGACCTTTTCTACGAATAAATCAACTTAAAAATTATAAACCTGTGATGAATAATAAGTGAAAAAATCATTTTCTGGTAATGTTGCAGTTATCGTGATTTCTATTGAGTTTTGTCAAAATTTAAAATTCAAGTTTATATAAAAAAAAAAATCATAAAATAAAACTCATTCAAACAACCCCAATACATTCCTACACTTGGTATCTAAAAAGAACAATGTGTTAGTAATACAATATACAGCTTTAAAATTGCTTTACATAATATGAATAGTGTGTATAATGATATATAAAAAATAGAGATGCGATTTTATAACACTTGCCATTTAATGCCTATTCACAAAACAAAAAGCAAAGTCAAATGTACTCGTATAATACTTTTTACGCGATAAAAACTCAAATATGAAATTGTGTTCCAGCTCAATTGGATGTTATAATTTTAATAATCAGCTTAATTTATATTTTTCAATAAGCTAAATGTTAATGGAAACTTGAAAATTTACTAAAAATATTAATATCAATATAAGTTTGGATTATATACTCGTTTCTTAAACAATTATACGAGTATAATATTTTACATAAATCTCTATTCAATAAAATGTTATTTGAACAACAATTTCTAATAGATTACAGAGTGTAAGCGCTACGTGATGACCTAAAAACTTTTGGGTCACGTAGACGCGGCAATATAACAAAAACACAAAATGTTGCTCGTGTGCGAAGCACATGCGTCTTGCAACGTTGAGATACGCAACCTAATATGCGCATAACCCGGAGTGTGGACCGATTAGTATTATGACTACGACGACGCTTTATATACCTGCCTAGCTTTAAGGATCGGCGGGCAGGATACGAGGGAAAAGTAAGGTTGGACACAGGTTAGTCATGGGGAAAGGGTCCCTGCGGTCGATTCGGTGTGGTGCAATAACCACAGGGCGCAAATACAAACAAAAGGGCAACTTAAAATTAACTTAACAACTAGGTATATCCAGGTTGTAATTGTCTAGAAGTTCTAGGCGGCCTCGCACACAACACGCACTAATGTGTTGCTGGCGGACTTACGCGGACGATGGTTTGATCACATATAGGTGCGACGAGGCATTGAATCCAAAACGTCGATAATAATAGTAAAAACCAACGTTACCTGAAGCGGGAGCGATTTGAGTCAAGTGCAATCAGGCGAGGGAGAACAAAAAAAAAGAACACTACTTGTTAACAGTTTTACTTTTGTATATTGTTTTTAATAAACAATATTGAAGTTTGTGTGGCTGTATTAGTGCACGACGAATTATGTATATAAAAAAAATGGTTACGTATACTCGTGCCGAAAGAGGCGACGAGAGAGAGAAAAATCACTCGACGTACATTTAAACAACAGTTGATAAAAAAAAAAAAAAAAACGAGTGAAAAATAAAAACAATAATGATGGCGTATGCCGAATAATAAAAATAATAATAAATTAAACATAATATGGTAAGTAATCGTAATTCTTACAATGATACAAAACGCGAATAATTATTATGCAAAACGGCACAATAATAGGAAAAAATACAATATTAATTAATAACAAAAATAAGATAACATAATAATAATAATAATAATAATGAGAGTTGTGGAAGGCGGAGAAGACATAGGCAGGTAAAAGATAATGATATCTGTAAACGCGCGGCGTAGTCATTAGCGTCGGCGCAAACACAGAGCTCAATTTACTCTTAGGGTTCTGTCGCTTCTGAAATTTTTATATCGCTTATAAAATGTAATTAATAAGGACTATTGTATATATTTTTAATCGTTACGATCCCTAGGTGATTAAACTAAAACCCTTTATACAAATATAATTTCTATAGATCAGTAGCGAATAAATATATTTTGGGTACGAATATTGTTAAAATGAATGCGAAAATATAATAACTAATAATCGAAAATATATTCAGTGTTCAGAAGTAGAAAAAACTTTTTTAAAAAAAAATCTTAATAAATAATAAAAAAAAACTATAACATTTCAAAGTTAATCTGTATACATTTTGAACATCTTTAAATATTATTTTCAGAATTCCTATAGAATAGGTTTAAATTAGAATGGCCAAAATTATAAATTATGATTTACAATTCTTATTTATAAAAATAAAAATACGATAATTTTTAAATTATTTCTGAATCAATTGAAAAATCAAAAAGAAATTATCAATTTACTTCTTATCTTTAAACAAAAAGGTTTAAAGACTTTGAAATAAACAAAAATAATAGTCCTTCTGTTAGAATTATCTTATACATTTCTCCACTATGATATATAATATATATATATATAGATGGATAGATGTGCATTAGATCTGTTGAATATTGAAAATTGAATTTATTTCTAATTTTTTAATCCCCCGCCCTCTTCCCAGAAGAATTATATCTACGCTAATGCTGTCGGTGAATTAGATCATTTAGATCACTTCAAAACTTGAGTCATGAATATCATTAAAAACGGACACCGATCACTTTGGCTATTTTTCGTAGACCTCAAATCCAATACCAAGAATAAAGTTGTTTTAAATCTGGCATCACTGTTGTGTACCAAAATTAAAGTTTAATTACCTCATAGGACTTAAGTGAAGCTCGCCTAAGTGTCGATACTGTTAGACCTACGGACATACCACTAACTATTTCCATCATCCCTTATGCTATGTTAAGTGTGGGGAAGATCACTTCTCTAACACAAATAAGACAAAATCAGCCTAGCCAAGTTCGTTCATTGCGCAGGTGATCACACTTCCAGCTACAAAATATGTACAAAATACAAAGCACTTCTCAGACGTTATACAAAACTCATTAAAATCGTAAGCATAGTACTCACGTCTCCCATTCTCAAATCACCATCTCACCTTTCCAAAGCTTCTTACGCCTCTGTCCCCAATTTCAATAATATACTATTATCCAATAACTTCACCAACCATAACATTTTTACAAATTTATTACAGAACTTACTTTAATTATAAATCCTCTCATTAATCTCCTTACAGCCGTACTGCACAAACAACATAATCTATAGTCTAAATTATATATACCTTATGCACATTCCATTATAAATCAAATTCTTTAACTAGTCCACTAATAACACTTCTCTCTTCAGTTCTTAATGCACTTATTTCTAAAACACTGTACTTCCAAAATTATTTCCTAATAATTTCTTCCTCATTAAAGTCGTATCCATTCTAAATACTCTCATTAATTTCTAAAATATACCATATAATGTATATACTATTATTATTAATATTATTACTAACTTTATTCATTTTATTATTGATGTTCAATAAATGATTTCTTAAACTATATATGACTGTCTTTCATTTTAATTTATCGTCTTTATTATTATATTATTATGTTTATTCACTTTTCCTTTTTCTTATTGTTTTTATATATTATTAAAAAATTTTAAATCTATAGTATTTTGATTGTTGAACTGCAATTATAGTTAAATTAAAAGATCTAAAATAAAAAAAAAAAAATCGAAAAATACGTAGCCATGTAGGTAAGTGATATCACCAACCAAAACAATATTAATTTGTTTTTATAAATACTGGTCACTTACCTCCAGAATATAAAGTTATACTAAATACTACCACTGGTTTTTAAATGTGAAAACTGGTAAAAATAGATCCTGTCCGTGATTCATCTATATTCTATACAAAAGACACTTTTATGGTATCAAAATTAAAGCAAGGTACATTGAATATATTTTTCATTTATATTTATTCATATAACTATTGATAATCTGAATACGCAAAAACTTACCTGTGATCGTTATTTATAAATTTTATTTTTATCTACACCCTATTGCCTATTGTCATAAAGTAAAATGTTATTTGTATACGAATAATCTTTCAGATACAATGTCTAAAGTAATATCAATATTCAAATTTACTATACTTTTCACCTTCTATACGCAACTTTATAATTTTGAAGATCTCGCTAGCTCGAATGTTATTATTATTGTATGTATTAGCTTCAGAAAAATAATAAGCCCCATTGAACAGATTTAAATGTGAACGTTAAATCAAAAATTCCGAAATAAAAAAAAACTGAACAAATACAGAAACGGTAAAAAAAATTGTGTTCCCATTTTTAGTTTAATATTGCCATGGATAACTTGTAAATTGGTATAAAAAAATTGTATGTATTTTAAATATAGTCTTCTGAAAATACGCAAATACACTTTTCAATAAATAGAATTTTAATAGATGCATTATTTAAGCAGAAAATGGGTTGAACTTTTTTATGTTTCAAAATCACTCAGTATACATGTATCATATGTATATAGATATGTTCGAAGATTCTAAGAATATAAAAAGAAAAATCAATTATGCTTTTTAAAATATAAATACACTCAAAGTTCAATAAACTTACTAAAATAATATCTCGTTTCCAAAGGGATATAAAAAGGATAATCCCATTTAAAATAGTACGTATAAAATCTTTATATTGTTACGTACATTTTATATATATATATATATATGAATAATTCTACATAACCCAATATAAATAATTTTCTTTACGTTCATGCGTGTACACTATTGTATAAGATAAAAAAATGTACGCTCAACTAAATTCAAATCCATAAGGAAATTTTTACTCATTTTTTTTCCTGGTAATAATATTTTATATTATAAAGGAAAAAATTAGTGCGCTCTAAATACCAAGAATAATGTTTAATAACTTACTATTATGATATAATTTTAAGAATAATACACACCACTGAAAATTATTGAAAGAAAAATATGTCTCGTTTATAATCTATATGGTGGTACAATGATTAGCGTTTTCAGAAACAGCAAAATTATTTTTGTTTAATTTTTATTTATTAAAAATATACGTGCCATTACAATAATTCATTAAAAATGAATTATAATATAATGCATACAGGTATTTACATGTTGTTTTAGGTTATTTGATTAAAAAATTTCACATTTAAACGTGCTCTTCGTCCAATATACTAATATAGCTACTTTTTTTCATCGATTTATTATGTATTTTACCATATCTATCTTCTGTACACATTACTGTAATTGCTAACACCACAATTGTACAACTTTAAGGGTTTCTTGCCGGTTTTATTTATTATTATCGGTTAGTTTTAAGAGGGTAAAAATTGAGCAATAACGCATAAAATATTTTTATCCTGTTTGTAAAAAGTTTAGAACTTAAATATAAGTTCGATCATATTCTAATCAGGTTAATGTTGTCTAAAATACATATTTATTCTGTGAACACTTGAGGTATAACGATGAAATAATAGCGAAAAAAAATACAAAATTATAAAAAAAACAAAAATCTTATATCGAGTTATTGTTTACAAATTACAAGTAACTGAAAAACTTATATTAATAAATGTAAGAAAAATGAAATACCTTGAAAATTTCAGTGTAAAAATATGATTTTGCAATAAAGCAAGGTAATATAATATTTTTTTCAATTATTTAAAATTCTTAAATATTAACTACAAATTACTTATATACATTCTACAAAAACAAAATTCTTTATGCTGCTATTCTTAAAATATGATTAAATAAAACAGCAAAAATAAATAATAATTTACAAAATCCTTTAAAATATAAAAGTGAAACATATATAAGATTATTGAAAATAAATCAACGGATTAATTCAAAAGCTGTTGTTAACAATTCGAAGCATTCTATCATTTTGATTAAAATTTAGAATTTTAATAATGATCAATATGATTTTTTAACATGTTACAATATAGTCCAACATACAAATATATAGAGTCAATATTTTTATCAAACAGTAAAACATACTAAATAATAAATAGCATACGTTTGCATAACATTTTCAAATGAAAACCATTTATTCTGAAAGCACCTTGTTAATTACAATATCCGACAACAATAAACGGGCTGCCGTTGATATAAACTGAACTATTTTCTTTATATTAAATACAATACACGGATGTAACCTATAAAAAAGTTAGTAGAACAATGCAATTCGTCAATATTTATGTGAAATTGATTATGTTCAAATATTACACATCCTACAAAGTCACCTTTATCAAGGAATATACGACAAGTTTTTAACTAAAATCTATTCAAATAATTGACATTAATAATTATAACTTTATAAGTGTTTAATTCTTATACGTGGCAGTAATCTCCAACTACGTAATTCCTTTGCGAATGAAAAATGTTGCTACGTAAAAAAACGCATTTGTAAAAGATTCAAACACTCACGTTAATTAAAATATTTTCCAAAAATCGTTTAGACACCTACGTATTTTAAACAAAAATTGCATTAACGCGTTGTACTTAATTTATTAAATTATTTATTTGAAAAGGAAAAAAAATCGAAGTAATTTAAAGTTATAATGTAGAAACAACAGTTACCTATATTATAATAATATAAATGTTTATTTTCAATATTTGTTTTGGTGATTCATCGACGTAGACGATATACCTAAATGGTATATAAGCCTTAATCAATATTCCGAGTGCAGCGAAAACACTCATAAATATTTTTACGAAATAAAATCGTAAACGCGCATTATGCCTATTGAACCACGTAGTGGTACATGTGACATATTATCTCTTGTGTAAACAACGTTTAAAACAACCCTTCTGTAAAAATGATAACATAAAATATATACACAAGCAGAAATTAGGTTTACGTTCGTGTCATTTATCATCAATACAGCAGACACGCCGACACAAATATACATATTATAAATCCGCCGATCCACTGGCACTGTCGAATCGGTCTCCGTTTTAATCCACCTCGGGGCTTAACATTTCAAATCCTCAACTTCTAGGTACTGCGTCACATGACGTGCGTTGTCCAACGTATGCGTGTACTCTTCGTTTGTCCCACATAGGTATTACGTTTACCAATAAAATATAAACGCTTGATTACTTCATAATAAATTATGCAAAACGTAATATATAAGGACAATATTATTATAAACTGTACATCGCGCTTCACGGAAAAAATCGTAAGTATTTTTAAACACACATAGTTACGAATTTTTTTTTTTTGAGAGTAAAATATAATTTTGAAAATGTTTACATTTTTAATACAAACTTTTTTATAATAATATATTTTTTATAGATCAAAAGCAATTAATTAATTATGTGAAATGTTGTGTATCAGTACCTTCACACATTTTTACGGCATATCTGCAGTCGATATAATATTATTGTTTATTGACATAATTCGTACGTATCAACTAAGAGCAATTATGTTATATGTTTGGAGTCGAATCACAATTAACCAATTGTTAAAATATATTATGCACATGACGTACCTATGCATATACGTTTATATTATTATATTATTATGGTATTATCGACCCCAAAGCAACAGTGTATCCTAATTGCCTATTCAAGTCGCCGGTGAAGCGCTGCAGTAACTCGTTCGTGCGGAACTGATCTGCTGTATTACGCCGCTTGATAAAATTGCATTAAACTGTTTAAGATTATCCTTAGCAAAGGGTAGACCTCGCTTAGCATTCGAGTTCATACTCATTTGCTATTACGGCAGTTTAAATCGTTTTACAGTAGTTGCGTATTATTCGCAACACATAGAAATAATATTACATATTTCATAATACTTACAAATTGTTATTGATATATTTTCACATTAAGTGGAAGATTTAAACTTTAAACCCAACGTCAAAAGCATATTAATTTAAAAATTGTTTAAAGTTATCGTTATTATTTAAAAAAATATTATGTTTGAAAAAAAAAATCATAACTGGATATTGATTTTAATTAAAAAAAAAAATTATATTATGGTTCATAACACTAAACTAAATTATTACTTCATTTAGCTATAGGGTTTTATTAAAAAAAAATTATTATAATTTATTAATTATTATTTATTATCAAAAAAGCTACAATATATTCTTTGCTAGTTTTTCGAATTTATTGCTATTTTCTTGCACGCTGTAAGAAATTTTACTATTCTAACATTTCTAACACACTCAAATACAATATATTTGTATAATTTTGAATCATGAAAAAAGTTTTTTCTTAACTACCTGCATACTAAAAGATTAGCATGGGTCTCTTCTTTATTTAAAACTAGAAACTGACTTATAATACTAGAATTGTAATAGGTAGTTTCAGTTTATAACAATAATACATCATTATTTTTAACAATGTATTTCAATGTATTTCAGTATACTGATAAAAACGGTTCGTCGATAATGATGTTATTTACACACCAAAGTAAAAATAAAATATATAAAAAATATTTGACTAGACATTGGTTAGATAACAAAAGCTGGTTTCATCTAGTGAAAATGTGAATTATTCATTGAATTATAATATAATCCAGCTTCTGATACTACAGAAGTTATTTAAGAAAACCACACTATAATCTTGTGGTTATTGGGTGTAACGATGTAGGTAACGTGTACACGTTACCTACATCCTATGATGAGAATATTTTAACAAATTAAAAGGTAATTATATTTACAGGGATATAATGTACCAAAAAATATATACCAACTGCAATGATAATATTATAGTCGGTAATATTGGTGATTTGTTCATTAAACTCAATTTTGTATTATTTAAAGTTTTCTTATTAAATAGCATTGTAATTATTTCTTCCGTAAATTAAAACTTTATAACATAAGTTATTCAATGTAGATTTTTTATATATAGGTATTTTTTTCTAAAATACAGACAAATTTATAACAATAGAGTACATTGTACATTGTTGAAATAATATGAAGGAAATAACCTTGCATTCAAATTTCAAGCCTTTACAAGTTAAATAAATAATCATCATAAATAAAATATCAAGTAATTCGATATATTTGTTTTCAATTCTTCCCTCGTGTTAACGTGATGGAAAAACTGTATACGCATAACGTGAAAACAATCAAAACTGATCAAATAGCAATACCTGTATTCAATCTACGGTCCGATAAAGTTACTGCGCGAAGCTTTGAGTGCATTTCGACAAACCAAAAAAGTATGTGCGATAAAAATAAAATACACTGTACAACCAATACAACTACATTATATAATACTACCAATGTGAATATTGTTCAATAATCTTTTAATAAGCCTATGCTTATTTCCCTCTTTGTTTTAGCTCCAAAAAATACGTATATAGAGCTTAACTATAAATCAATATCCATTGATGTATACTTATTTGGTCGCCCTATATTCACGCGTGTATTTAACACTCGTACAAAATCATACATAATAAATAAAACGTTAAATATAAAATATTTATAGTATCTTAATACGGAGTCCACCCCCGATCATTTCATTCGCCAACCACCATGATATATTGTAATTTTTGAACTACTCTAATGTTTGTGCCGTTGGTACTTTCTTGTTTTCTAAACTAGATATTTAATGATTTAAACCATAGTAATCATGGAAAATTAAATGTTATACGAGCAGATAGAGAGAGTATCAAACATTTTTTTTTATATAATATAGAGAAATATGTATCAGTGTAAGCTATAAGCCCAGAGTAACATATTGATTTCTCTTTCAAGCTGGAACGTAACGTATTTTTATTATTTATTCTAACGAATGTTCTAAATTAAAAAATAAACAACTAAATAATAAATACAAAAGAGAACCGGACGGGGACTCGCTCTGCTATGGGCGTGGAGTGGACCTCCTTCATAAGATGTCATTATAATACTAGGTTCGACAAAATACTATATTATTTATTTATTATATACAACGGTATAATTTAAACACAACTATCTTATTTTATTGAAATATACATTGGAATATAAACAAAATAATACAAGGAATAAAAAACAACGAAAATTACAAAAAATTCGCGGAAAATATGATTAGAAGATAGTTAGGTCGGAAAATATGGGTTCTCATAGGTAAGTTTTAACACTCGGAAAAAGAGGGAAAATTTCGACAGATTTAAGAGAAATACGCCAAAGGTACTAAAATGACTTACCATTTGCGCTAAAATAAATATTTTACACATTTTATATAAGTAAACGTATTTAAAAATATTTAAAATCGTTAACAATCGATATTGATTGTAAAATATAATATACATACAAATAAAATGATATTTACATAAATAAATATAATTTTAATAAATTGGTTGATTTTTTTGATCTTTAATCCATCTATCCATCTCTATCCCAGCAGAAAATTTTTTTTTGTACACCTTAATGAGACATTACCATTGGCCATTTCTCGCAAAAATCTTTATTTTTTCTCATTAAATATAATGCACACAACACTTTATTTGTTTTAGTTTCAGTAAAATGAATTTTACACAAAGCTCACACGAACGCTTACGAAATAGGTACTATAGTACTCGTATATTGACACAAATAACACAAAATACTCACACACTGTATGAAACAATTTATCATAATCTGATAATAAATTTGTCGAATAAAATTAAACATTTGGAATTTTTAACGATGTATTTAATATAACACAGTTATCTAGGATATTGGCACTTTCATACGATGCGACTTTTTTTTTCTTATCTCATATTGGCGCTTATGTCTTTCACCGGGTACAATAATAGGATAGTCAATGGGATTATACTCGTATAATATTAGTAGTAGTTTTGTTATTTTGGTTAGACTTTATTAGAGCCACGTTCTGCGTGGTGTAAACCTGTTGGATAATGTGGGGGGAGGAACGGTGCAAATTTGTCGCTAAATACGAATATGGATACGATAAGTCTTTCTAGTTCTCTCTAACGACCGCCGCGTGTACAGTTCGGCAGCTGTTAATTTTTTTCACGATCGCAACCCGACGTGCCTAAGGCTTCCGCAGCAACCGGCGGTTTATTATTTAGTATTATTATTTCAGCTCGCTCCCATAATCCGGACGGGCATTTTGTAAACACCAGTCTCCCTATATATATACATGTATTTATAATACTCACGGTGTACCGCGGATTATAATAAATCCGATTATATTAATAATAATAAAATAATAACGAGCGCGCAGAAGAAGTGCACACACACACATACACACACACACACACACACACACACACACACACACACACATGTGGTTGGTTTTCACAAAAGAATATTATTATTGCGTATTGCCTCGTAAGTTGCCCAAGTTTTATGTATTATTCTCAGCACCAGTATATAAAATACACTCGTATATATTTATATAAAATCTGCTGCACGGAAATGCCGTATTATATTATTATAAATTATATTATTATTATTATTATCGTATGAACATTCGATTGTATTGTACTTTGGTTTTTGCGTGTTCGCGAAAACTTTTCGGTTGCCTGCCGGTGACAGCTCGCTAATGGATTTCTTGCACCCTTGTCCGCCGCCCTCGACCGACCGACTGATCGAACGACCGATCGAAGGACAGACCGACGGACACGGTCGTCGAGTTCAATGTGATTATAACGTAATTTCTCCATGCAAATTCGTCTGTTGATACGGTTTTAGATATTATAATTATTATTTTTTTATTTTTTGGGAATTCTTGATATAACATAGTTAACATTAGGACAACATTTCCCAACCCCAAGATCCAAAATTTTTATTCAGTTTTGGTATTATGATGTGATTCCATATTATGGCTTTGAAATAACGTGGATTAAATCTAAATGCTTAACTAACTAATTATTTGAGTAAAAAAAAGGTGCTCTCATCTCAAAACAAAATTCGGTGTAACCAAAAAATACTCCTTAAGTACATAACATTTATATAGGTATTGGAAAATATTTTAATTTAATACAATGACATTTCCAATAAATCGAAATTTGAAAAAACGCATCATTTTAGAATAAAAATAGGGATGGACGTGAACATACTTAAAAATCACCCGGGTATACAATACGTATTTATTTACATGGGCAAAAGTAATAATTTATTTAAAAAAATTTAAAATAATTGATTTTAAAAAAAAAATTTCTATTTGATTGAAGTTTGGCACACTTGTTTGACGCACATTACGAAACAATATAATATCATGTACATTTAATCTATTTATATATTATGTATTGTTCTACCGCCTGCTGATCATATATTAATATTGTTTTACAAAATCCATAATTCGTGATGGTGTCAGTTACTACGGCCTACGATAAATCATTTCACATCTTTAGTCGGCGGCTATATTAATTAAAAACTTATTAGTCGATTTTAATTACGTGATTTGATTATTAATGAAATTGATAAAATTCGAACGTAAGAATTACTAGAGAGTAATAAAAGGAGAAAAAAGAAGCAGGATGTTTGCTTTTAATCGATTTAATGCCATACGGAATTCGATTGAAATAAAACAATTAAAAAATACGTTGTTTTATTTTTTATAATAATATACAGTTTGGAATTATCAAGATAAAATTTGCATTATCGCGATATCTGTCATTCGATGTTTCTCTCTGATAAAATTACTATCGCTCTAACATTAAACTAAACAATTAATTATAAATTTTAATTAGTTACAAAAGTACCGACTAATATGTTCTCCTTCTAACACTATCAAGTAACTGTGTATGCAGTTACTTTTTAATCATTATTTTCCAGTAGGAGTTATCATAATTTATTATGCATAAACTGTATAAAATATCAAAACATTTTTCAAGATGTGATCCGAACAATTTATACCATAGTTATAGTAAAAATATCAGTGACGGTCCAATGATTTTGTAATCGGGTGGGGGTAACTTATGATATACAATGTTATTTTTCTGACAAATATTTGTCAAAATTACCTATATAATATTAAGTATTCAAAAATGGTTAATGGAGTTCTATCCCTTCCCGTTTGACCGCCACTGAAAATTATATCTCACAGGAGCCGGTCATTGTTTTAGGACTGTCACTAGATATACATATTATGAGTTTTTTATACCTGATTCACTTACACAAGAATATTTCTTATTGTTTTCTAAACGTCATTCATTTTTAGTCTTTTACAAATCTGAAATACTCGCGGTTGATTATAGATACTGTAACAACTCAATTTTGTTTAACGATTTTGGTCATTACAGTTAACTTATTTTTGATATTTACATATTTACTGAAGAAAATGTATTCATCGTTTTATCAGTTTCTTTTAGCAATAATGGATAGTATTTAAAAAAATAAAATCTTGTAGGTTTAATTTGTTAATCCGTAATTGGCACATTAAAACATATTAAGTTTCATTTTATTTACATAAAATATGATATTTAAAATAATTATATTTCATACTATGTATTATATTATTATTGTCCTACTTAGTTCCTAGCGTATTTTTATTTGTCTTTGTAAATAATGATAAGTAACGCTATAAACGCTAATAAAAAAGAAACGCTTGGGATATTTTGTTCCCATGGGATCTTCAAAAAAGAAAGTATATAAAAGTGCAACTTTGTATAGGTACAAATTATCGACTACTTTTTGAGTTTTGATGCCCCAATTATTTCCGTCTCGTCCACGAAGAGGTTGCATTGTTCTTATACAAACTCACTACTTATAAATATAAGCAACTTTAATCATTTGGTTTCTAAAAAATTTGTCAAATTGTAATTTGCTGAACAAACTTACATGTTGTTAATTTCGATAAGCAGGTTGTAGCTACACCTAGATTATATAGAAAACATAGCGAACAAGAACTGAAAATAAAAATATCATATCATTTAAGGTATTCATTTCCATTGTGAGACCAAACTATTCAGTGACACACTAGCACACACAAAACCATTTCATTTAAATCGGAATAGCTGTTAAGATTTACAAGGAGTTCAGTGGTATACAAGTGAAATACATGAATTAGGTAAATAATTATATAGATACATATTTTATAAATAATTTGGAGAAAAATGGGGTGGAAAAAGCGGTATATCGGTAAAATATACTTATCTCGATACTGGTAGAAGGAGAAAATCTAAGATACATCTGCACTCACACAGTTATGTTCATATAAATGAATATTATACATGAATTAGAAACGTTATTATATTTACAAAACTTGATTTGCAAAAAACAGCTGATGAGTAATTTTAGATAAGGTTGCTCACATACATACATTGATTATATGATTTAACTGATATGTTGAAATTTGGTTCATACTATTATAATTTGATAATAGTTATTTTTTTTCTGGAGTGAACCATTTATCAGGTGAAATCTAACTATTTACAACTAAACTGTGTATATTCGTCTAATAAGTGTCAAGTTTTTTTTGTTTATTTCTTGAAAATTAACTATATTCTAATTATTTACGTTTTTTTGTTAAAGAAAGTTTATCGAAAATTATTATGCATTCAATGAATTCACTGAAGAAATATAAATGTATTTATAAACCAGATCCAGCTAAGGTAAAATACGTATTTCAGACCGAATTATCAAATTAAAATTAGTTAAACTTAAAATATATATCTTAGAGCTAGTTAATATATGGCTCACATTATTTAACTTTTTTGAAACTTTAGAGTATTATTGTGAAATTTGATTCAAAAATTTTATATTTAATTAATCATAAAAGCTATAAACGTGTATCGACTATAAACTCAAAATTCGAACCTCAATTTGACCGTTAAGGTGACTTTCAAAATATTCTTTCTTAGCGAATGCCTATGTACGTAATAGCCATCTGTATTATGCCAAATTTCAGCCTGGTCCATCAAGTGATTTTTATGTTGTGCGTTGATAGATCAATCATGCTAGCCTTTTATATATAGAGATTCGGAAGTGCTGATTATAACAAGAGTTTACCTTTATTAGATAAGCTGCACATGATAGCTGAACTATGTAGAACAGTTTTTCTAATGAGGTCGGGAGGATGGACTGGATATGGGTCCTCGATAAAGAGGTGGTGGAATTGTTTGGAGTGGTAAGGGGAGCATGTTTTTACATTTAAACAAAAAATAAAACAATAAATACAAATATAAACTAAAATATGAAATACTTTGCTAAGCGACATGCTAATAGCTGATCTGTGATTGTTTTTAGACTATACATTGTAATATACAATAATTGATCAACTTACTTTTACGTGTGTTTAATATTAATTTTTACTTTTTCAATGGTTTATTCTTAGGGAAGCTGCAGTTTCAAAATATTAAAACCTCTGGTGTAGACTGTAGATAGTGTAGGTTTTTAGACTGTAGATCAGAGGTCGGGACCCTAAACATAGAAAAAATATATTATTCTGAAAATTCCCACCGGCCAATGAGGTCAGTACAAATATATAAATATAATTGTATGGAATTCAACCTAAGTATAACGAGTTATTTCATTAGGTGCTAATTTCGGTAGGTTTAGCTAGTACAAGCATGGTAATCGAATCAATAATATTTATATTTTACTGAAATTGTACTAAGGAAGCGTAGGTTCCTGGACCCCTGCATATAATTGAATACATATATAATTGTATCTGTCATTTGGTAAATATAGAAATTGATTGCTAAATTATTTATACATCATAAGTATACTTTAGGTTGAGCCGTTGAGCGTACTTAACACGGAATAAATCAGATTATCTCTGAACTGTATTATTCGCTGTTGCAACTGTTTTCACATGTAAACTTTTAAATTTCAACTAAATTTTTAACGTCGTTATTATTCATGACACATATTTTTATGTATTATTATTATTTTTAAATTATAACGTTTTTAACATAAATTTTATTTATATAACGTACCAATAATAATATTTGACTGTAACCGAGTACAGACATGCAATGACCCTTTTAGAAAGTTGCTAAGCGAACGTTTACAATGTTTACTAGTACAGTAGTACCTATATAATAAATAACCAATATTAAATTTTTTGTTCATCAACAGTATTGTATTTAATTAATTGAAATATGTAATTCATTGTGCACACATAATCCCATAATCCTTCGAAAGCACTGTTGTCCAAAATTAGGCTATTTACTCTAAAATATTCTTACCTAGATTCCGAGAAAATAAACATATAGTATACCTACAACGGTTAATTTAATGGTGATTTTAAAACTGAATTGTTTAAGTGTATTGGAAATTTATCAAATGCAAATATTGTTAAGTTCTCACTTTATTATTATTACACATTGTTTTGTTTATTCTTAAAAAATTAGAAAATAAATAAATTGTCTGCTACAATGATAACGAGACAAAGTTAATGTATTCCTGTTTTTTTTTTGGGGGGGGGGAGGGGCGCAACTCGGGTGCTACAATTTAAGTTAAAACAACGCGTAACCGCGTAAGCATAAGTACATCCTAGGACTAAAAAAATAATAGGATTTTTATTTTTTGCTGATAAACCATAATGTTGATTAAATGAGGGGTCTAAATTGGAATCGGTGTCTATATAGGCTTGAGGTTACGACAAACTACTTACATTTCCAGTTTACAAACGTTCATTGAATGACTCGTTACCCTTGCGGTGCAGCCCGCAGTGATTAAGTTCATTCACGAAGTTGGTCATAGTCATTGCTTCCTAAAAATACTTATTTAAGAAGAAATAAAATCTACAATCCATCACCACCACCGCTACTTCCCATATATCTCTACACGTTCACGATTAAATATTAACCTCTATTATACCGAAGTGACTATTCCGTTTTTCCATGGATGTTACTTGAATTAATTTTGTGCGTAATTTTTCATTTCGGTTTTTTTCGGTGGCACGTATTATATTCCACTACAGTTATCGAGCTGCTTATACAGTTATACTCGATGACACCCATCAACGATCGTCCACGTACAATGCTCTTACGATGTAATAATGCATTGGTATGGATAAAATCCTACTAACACCTATGTAATGTACCTACATGTGTTGTTACAATTGAAAAATTACAAATATAAACATTTGTCACTTCTATACAGAATTACAGTGTTACGCTACATGCGTTTCAAACTACGAACAAACAAAATAACTGCACACGCGCCTTTGTTATAACTTTTTTATAACACAATGATTACATTGATTGGTATATAATATAAGATCGATAAATAATAATTGATGTTCATATAATACTCAATTTATCTGTCCTAGTGGATCTAAATGGTTGTATGATGAATAAGGCAATTTTAATTTACCTACTGTAATTATTTGGTGAATCTTTTAAATTAAAAAATAATAAAAATGAGAATGCCGTGAAACAACTCCCTATTATATTTTCATATCATTATAATTAAGTACATTTTTTTAACTGACATTTTATCAGTTCACTGATTATTAGGGCAGTCATTTTACATATTTTAAATAGTATAATTTCACGACAATGTATTTTTCGATTTCCGTGGATAAGTAACGAAATTAATCGTTTCGCCTTTATTACTCCATAATAATAATGTTCTTCGTAATAAGTTCAGGACAACTTTGATTTATAACAATTATTATGTCGGACGCATTGTCTAATAGCTTAGGGAAATGTCTAAACCTCAGATATGTTATAACGGGGGTTAGGTTAGGTAACTTATAAGACATAAACGATACCTACCTACATTTGTAATTCATGATATTTATCAATGATAATTAATATAGAGTATAGCGACGAAAGACCGCATGGCAGCTGAAGAATTTCGTACTAATGTGATTTTGAATTACGCGGCTCACTTACTGCCAAAAGAAAAATTCAAAAACCCTTTGCTAAGATATCATTTTTTTATAAAGTACGGTTGCCATATTAATTCGAACTGTTATACACCAATTTCCAAAAAAGTAATGGATAGAATAGTACGTTCATTACCGGTACAGCTGCAATATTCACCATCACTAGAAGCACTGAAAAAGGAAATATTCAGAGTAAGTAAATATAATATTCATAACGATGCACTTTCATACATTTATTTAACATACCAAACACGTGAGATGCTCTTCTGTTGATATTAATTTCGTGAAATCTGTATAACTCTATTGAATAATTGAATGATGATTACTATCTCAAATATAGCTTTAATTTTTTGTATACTAGGAACTTTAAGACGGCCATTTTTTTTTTCAATAATTTCTCTATTATATTATAAACTCTTATAAAATTGATCATTCCTATAAACAGATAATAGAACAATTACTTAACCATTTTTTATTATAAAATAAACAGCTCTGCGACACCATCTTATTAACTGAATTACCATTAAAATTTTTCAATTTATGAATAAATGTTGTTTAACAAATTATTATGTCAACAATAATGTCATCTCTTTGAGTTATAATAAAATATTCCAAAACAGTTTTTATTCTTTTTAAATTTTCATATTGATAATTGATATAATATAATAAATATTTGTAGGAACATTCAAAGTCATCAAAAGAAGGAATTTTAAAAATAGCAAACCTAGATCCATATGAGTTTCGTGAAGACCTTTCACCATTGGCCACGCCAATTAAAACTGAACTACGATTTAATGCCCCTCTGTGGAACGAATCGATAAAATGTTCTAAGACATACCTGGAGAAAAATCTGTTAAAATCTAATCCAATAGTACTAAAAATGATCGAATTATGGTACAAAAACTACGAGTAAGTTTAGTGAATAATTATTAGTTATTATTATTAATCGTACACATATTGTTTACTACTATTGTCGTTAAAAACCTATTTCATGATAAATTATAAAAATTAAAATCAGAAATAATTCATGATACTATTATGTAACATACTATAGTATTTTAAAACATTAAAATAACTTTATAATTTTAATTTATTAAACCTTGGTTCATATTAGATTCTGAACGGGATTGATTTTACAATATAGTGTTATTTTTTTATTTTTATTCTTATGTCTGTCATCACGTTTTTGAGCAGTAAAAATATTTCGATTTCTTTATATAGAGCAAGTGAATCTAATTAATACTGAAAGCAGTCGAAAATAAAAAAAATGTAATAGGTTTCAAAAGCGTCGGAAAAAAATCACAAACGAAAAGACAGGCATTTTTATGCAATACCGCTTTTTGATAAAATAATTTATTTACATTTTGCTTTTACTCAAAAACTCAAAAACAGTTTTAAATATTACAATTTTAAAAACTCATAACTCGCTTAAAAATTGAAATCTCGTAAAAAAAAACCTCCGTGGAGCCTGCACAGATAATATTCTTAACTTTAAGTTAAGATCATTGATTATAAGTCAGATTACTCTAATTTTAAATGCGACAGCGCAAAATTAGTTCTTTTGAATGCAGATTTGCTATGTTCTTCGTTTGTAAGACGGAAACAACATACGCGGGTACAAATTATTTTATCGATTAAACGATCCAGAGGATCCGTATTGTTAAGCATACCATCAATATATTAGAAAATAATACAGTTTTTAATTATTATTATTGACAATCGCAACCATTTTTTTTCTTTGATTATAAAACATTAAGTATATACTATATATTATATAATATATGCAGTGTAATTCAATATTTCTACTAAAATTTCCACGTTTGTTAACACTTCTAATAGTAATGTATACTTAATATACTTATAATTATATATTCTCGCACTATACAATGAATATTTTAAATAACTCGAGTCGAAAATGATTATTGAAAAACAAAATAATAGTTCCTTTGACAGTATTTAAAATTGTATTGATGATAATTAATTTCTGTGTTGTATTGTTAAAAATTTTAAGTGAAACGCTTCTCATGAATTATGACGATATAAGTCGAAAAAACTCCAGTTTTACAATAAAGACATTTGAAGGATTAGTTTTCTTGCCATTAACGCGTATTAAATATACCTTGCGAAATCAATGGTTCGATGATATCAAAAGAATGTTTCAACAGGTGATAAATTTTTGGTCTATCAAATATTTTATTTTTTTGGTGTGATCCGTCACCTAATTTCTACCAAATCTTAATAGAAAAAATACAGCAGTCATTTGCCAAAAATTAGTAACAAAAAAAAATCGACTCGTTTTTTCAAATGCGTTGCGTTTACAATGCAAACTCAGTTAAAAGAATTCGTACAAAAGTCAATTGTAGACTATACAGCATTCATGTGTGACCCAAAGGTAATGTATTATGATATTAATCATCAAGTATTCCGTTTTCATTTATAGTTGTCAGCTTTTGTTAAGTTCGAAAATTAAACAATCAAAGTCTAGTGCTCAAAAAACGATAAATCAACACGAATATATTTTACTAGACAGATATCCAATACTATGTGTACCGAAAACTACAAATTAATAATATTATGCAATAAAACCGCTTCTAATCTAATTCTTTTACGCGATTTTATCAGATAAAAATAGACTTAATAAATAATGAAAACAGAATATACACAAAATACTATTCTGTTCACTCAAAACAAATTAATTCTACATTGCGAAGTATTTTTAAATAATAATTCAAATGATATTCACAAAACATTAATTTAATTGAAAATAATTAAAACAATATTTATATTAAGATAATATTATTAGTTATTGTATAATATTACAATCTTTAATGCTATATAAAATAACTCGTAAATACAACTGTCATTTTCATTGTGAAAAAGAAAAATCATGGTTTCAATACAAATATGGTATACAGAAACGAAAAGTTAAAATTTTCGCCATCATACAGGCGTTTACGGGATTTTATTGAATTTATTTATGAAATGATAACAGAAATTCCATTATATTTAAAACGTATTGAACACATTTTGTACGAAAACTACCATAGTACAGATATATTTTTGAAAGTAAGCATAGAATACAAATGTCATTGTACGAAGTATAAACGACGGTTTAAATGGCAATATTACCTATGTTAAATTAAGTTGTTGAGAATTTATAATTATTTAGGTAATATTTTATTTTAGGTAGAATTAGATTACGATATTGTACATGAAAACCATAAAATATTGCAAACATACTTCGACGATTGTTGGGAACAAAATAATGTATTTGTGGAAAAAGTCCAGGAATATTTTTATTTGATCAACGGAGAGGCTAAGCTTAACGTGGATACATTCATATCCCATGATCATACATTTGATGAATTTAAACAAAAAATTATCGAGTACCATAACATTTCTTTATCTGTAATAAATGACATAAACTCGTTGTCGACCGCGATTGGTATATTTAAAATTAATTTCACGGAAATTGTCAATATTTTAAGTAAACAAGCAAATAAGTTTAAAAATGTCATAATTGAACATATGGAATCTACTTACTTGACTATTTCAGAAAAGTATAAATTAAATACTTAACTAGGTTATCAGATTTAATATTTCAACTTATTATCGTTTAGCTTAAATGCACGATATTCGTCATTGTCCGAATCGATATTGACACCACCAAAAAATACAGATGAACTTATGGAATTCGTCACCTTCATAGCAGATACGAAAGCTAATACTTTACCTGAACTAGGAACACTAGTAGTCAAGGTGCTTTCGTGTCAATTGTTTTTGGTTGATTATGTACCAATAACGGATTCAGCTACTACGAAAAAATTCACCGAAACATTTAAACTAGCCAAACATGTTAACGAAGTAATAGAAACGAGTCAGATAACGATTGAAGCAAAAAAACGAGATTTTAAAAGTGTTCTATCGGATTGTAAAAACATTTTCGAAAACAATTTGATTAACTATCGATATGAAGTAGAAGAGTACCAAAATTTTGGCGATATAAACGAAATCGAAACATACGTAAATAAATCCAAAAGCTTGGATGACAGATTAACAGAAGCTTTGAAAAAAATTACTCAGTTTAACAAAGAGGAAATATTTTTCAATATAAAAGAAAGCGTGTATCCACTTCGAAAAACTGTAAGTATAACGAAAACTTCAAGCACCTCGCATTAGTATTTAGTGCATTACTCTTCATAAACAAACATAAGGTTATGAAAATACGCGTAATTAAAATACGATCATTTTCGATTTTAGATCGCTGATACTTTAGCACCGTACAAATCGCTTTACGACAACTGTTTTGAATTCATAACTAATCATAACAAATGGATGAATGCTCTGATCGGTACATACGACCCGGAACAAATTGATCAATATGTATCCACCTATTATCGTAATATAACAAAACTCGAACGGACTTTTACGAAAATCCCGGCTCCGTTAGAAATTGCAAAAACGGTAAGTTTGAATATTTACTTAATGTGTATCTATTTGATGAACAACATATTAATTGGTTGTATACTATTGTGTGTAATAAATTATGTAGGTATAAAAAAAGTAATTGGTAAAAGCACTTATTTGCGAGTTGCGTGTTGAAAAACAATTGTTTTTATGTTTTTACCGCATAGTTTTCTTAGGCTAACCCAATTATGTTCTCAGTACACCAAACACTGAAACACTTACATGGTCAGTAAAGTTTCTCATAAATCATAATATCTTTAGTTGTCGAGTCATATTGTTATTTGTTGCAATAGATTAGAATCATACACGTTCGAAATAGTTTAATAATATTGTCATGATAGCTTAATTAATTTCGAATGAACATAATATTATGACAACATATTGTATTATTTTAAATATTTTAATACGGTGACAATTTTCGTTATAAATTTTAATTTTTGACGCAGATTATAGACGATACTTCAGTGACACGCTGATTTAAATAAATATTAATCAATGTATCAATAAAAATGTTATGTTCATATTAATATGTAATAGTAAATAATGTATCATTTATAAAGGTACGATTGTCGATCGAAGTATTTAAACAAAGAATTCCAGAACTGTTAACACTTGGTAATTTAGGGCTTAAAGACCGTCACTGGGAAAAAATTTCAAAGACTGTTGGTTTTGTAATGAGTTCTAACCAAAGGCTTACGTTGGAAAAAATATTAAGTTTCAATCTCGGTAAATTTGTACCTCAATTTGAAATAATCAGTGATGGTGCGTCTAAAGAAAATAGTTTAGAGGAAAAATTGAGTTTAATGATTAATGAATGGAAAGATTTAAGATTTAAGCAATTGGATTATAAGTATAAATTGTATTAAATAGTTAAACTAGAAATTGTGATTTCATTTTATGCTATAGGGATTCGGGCACATATATTATATCTGCTATTGAAGATGTACAAATATTACTTGATGATCACATATTAAAAACAGCCGCAATGAAAACGTCTCCTTTTATTAAACCATTTGAAGACAAATTATTGTATTATACTTCAATTCATTTTATTGAGAAAGAAAAAATATAATATAAAATATATCTTTTTCAGAGAATGGGATGAAGAAATTCGTATTTTAAATGAAATAATAGAATTTTTGGTTAAAGTACAAATCTCATGGATGTACTTAGAATCTATATTTTCATCTCCAGATATACGAAGCCAAATTCCAAATGAATCTCAAATATTCAACATAGTTGATAAGGTAAATACATTTTCAACCATAATAGTTTAGAGAAAATAATTTAAATATTACAATATATTAAGTTCAAAATTATCAAAATGCGATATTTTTTTAATTTAGATTTGGAGAGATTTGATGAAGAATCTTAAAAGAACAACGAATATTTTAAATGCAGTTACTATTGAACATATTTTGGAAGATTTAAGAAAGGCTTTCTCACTTTTAGACGTGGTTCAAAAGGGTTTAAATAGTTATTTAGAAACAAAACGACTGTACTTTCCGAGATTTTTTTTTCTGTCAAATGATGAACTTCTTGAAATCTTGTCGGAAACTAAAGATCCAAAGAAAGTGCAACCTCATTTAAAAAAATGTTTCGAAGGAATAGCCACTCTTGTTTTTACTGAAAAATTAGAAATTATATCTATGGCATCTAGCGAAGGAGAGATTGTCAATTTATCGTTGACAATTAACACGGTGAAAACCAGAGGGCAAGTTGAGAAATGGCTGGTGGATTTAGAACTTTCTATGAAAACCACTGTGCGCAAGATAATCGAAGAAGCTTTGTTGGCCTATACACAGACCATTAGACACGAATGGGTAGTTCAATGGCCCGGTCAAGCCGTGTTAGCCGTTTCATGTGCGTTTTGGACTTCTGAAGTGACAAACGCTATTACACAATACCCGAAAGGGCTGCGAGCGTATTTGAATAAATGTAATGGACAAATTGAAAAAATCGTTAACTTGGTCCGAGGTGTGTTGCCAGTTCAAACGCGATTGACTTTAGGTAAGGCGGAGTTCCAATGTATACATGAAATCTCTCGTAATTGAGTAACTATAATATTGTTTCGTTAAAAACAGGCGCCTTGATTGTCATGGATGTCCACGCGAGAGATGTTGTCGATGATCTGGTGCACAAAAACATTTATAAGACAAACGACTTCGGATGGATCAGCCAATTGCGGTATTATTGGATGGTATACAAATTAAAATTGATTTCAACAAAGCAACATTTCACCATTACCCAATTGAACACGATTTATTTTTAGGACGAAGACTTGATCACTTTCATGATAAACGCGTCGTTGGATTACGGTTACGAATATTTGGGCAACTCGTCAAGATTAGTGATCACTCCGCTCACGGACCGCTGTTATCGTACTTTATTTTGCGCCCTACAATTGAATTTCGGTGGTGCTCCCGAAGGACCTGCTGGTACCGGCAAAACAGAGACCACCAAAGACTTAGCTAAAGCCATCGCCAAACAGTGTGTTGTTTTCAATTGTTCAGACAGTATGGACTACATTGGCCTTGGAAAATTTTTCAAAGTGCGATGTCTCTTAACAATGATTATACGATTCATGCTTTGCTAAAACTACGCATCATAATATTTCAGGGCTTACTGTCATGCGGTGCTTGGGCATGTTTCGATGAATTTAATCGTATAGACTTGGAGGTGCTGTCGGTGGTCGCACAACAAATATTGACTATTCAACGAGGTATACAGACGGGTTTGACGAAAATATTATTCGAAGGATCGAATTTAACGTTGGATAAAACGTGTGCCATATTTATAACTATGAATCCCGGTTACGCGGGACGTTCGGAACTGCCAGATAATTTAAAAGTAACTTATATAATATAATAACTGTACAAAAAATTAACAAACCAACTTTTTTAGTCAAATTTAATATTTTATTAAACCACAATTTTTTTCTTAACACTGTTAAATTGTTTAAATTATTATTTACATAGAAATAAAATCAAATTATTTCACGCTTAAAATAATATTCTATAATATCTATTTGTTTTTCAGGCTTTATTCCGTTCAGTAGCCATGATGGTTCCCGATTATGCTTTGATATCTGAAATCGTTTTGTACTCTCAAGGATTTAGCCTTGCTCGTTCACTGTCGGTGAAAATCGTAGCGACGTATAAATTATGTTCAGAACAACTTTCGTCGCAAAACCATTACGATTACGGTTGTTACATGCATACACCATTGTTCATCATAAAATATTATGAAACTTAATAAAATATAAAAAATATTTATTTCTTAATAAAATACTTTGCACAGGAATGAGAGCTGTTAAAACTGTGTTGTCAGCTGCTGGCAATTTAAAACTTAAATACCCTGAACAAGACGAAAATATACTTATGTTGCGTTCCATCAACGACGTAAATTTACCGAAATTTCTGGAACATGACATTCCATTGTTCAAAGTAAACGGATTTCATCGGTTTCTTATAGGTAATAATAATTGTGTTTTTGTTCCCTGTACATACAGGGATTAACTTCAGATTTGTTCCCCGGCATCGAGTTGCCGGCACCAGATTATCTGATTTTAAATTCCGCTATAGAAGAAGCTTGCGAAGTGTTAAACTTTCAATGTACTCCATTTTTTTTGGAAAAAATCCAACAAATCTACGAAATGATGATAGTTAGACATGGTTTTATGATTGTGGGTTTTCCATTTAGTGGTAAAACATCAGCTTACAAAGTACTTAGTTGTGCTTTGGAAATTATTGAATCAAAGGTAAATACATGCATCATATTATGGTTTATAGTACCTACGCATCTAATTATAAGTTATATTTGTTTTTAAATTGTATTTACAACGAATAAAAACAAGTATAACCAACGAAGTTCACGTAAGTTACCAAAGTCAAACTTAACGATTTGGTTATAAATAGTAGTTATCAATGATTACTAATAATAGATTAATACATGGTGGTAATTTTATCACATATTTCTTAATATCATAAAAAAAAAAACACTATATTATGCAATATAATATAACTGTGATGATAAAGTCAGTACCAGTGTATGTATGTTGTCGTCGAGTTCATTTACATTATTGTCAATATTGTTAACATTTTCAATACAACGACAATAGTCATTGCACATTTTTTAAATATTTTTATTGATATGTAAGGTTATATACTTTTTCGTCATGTATATTATTGTGTGGTTACCACTTATGTATAACTATTTTTTTTAACCATTTGTTGTGCTGCCATTATGATGAGTATTTGATGTAATTTTATTTATACGAGTATTTATGTCTATCATATCAAATAGTCAGTACTCGGGTCTCAGGGACTTTCGACGTAAGCGTCCTGTTTTGAATTATAAAACTGTTATTGTTAGTTTTAATTCATTCAATAGGGAGTTTTGCCTTGAGAAAATGACATGGCCCCGTGTGGTGGACATGGGGGGATGTCATAGATGTAAAATTGCGAGTTAAAAATTAAGCAACGGTACGGGTTTGAACCCGCGACCACACGTGCCGAGTCGACACGTGACTAATGGGCCACCGCACGTTATCTTTCTCTCGCAATTTTACACCTATTAAGGTGAACGATTCGGTTGTACGGCAGAGGAGAGATAACGCACCGCATCAAAAAAATACTTAAGATTTCAAATTTGGAAGAAAGCTTTTCGAGAAAAGTTGTCATCCCTTCGAGGTCCATAAGTATACGTCATAATGCATTTTAAATGACATTTTATAGATACTATCTTCAAAGGTATTAACTTTCAAGTAAAAAATTTAGATCGTAAAATTTTAAAAAAAAATGTATGTTTATTTCTATCGTAGGTTATAATAGGTATAGTAGATAAGCAAAGAACAACGTAGAGTTGATGTTTATTACTGTATGTTACTACATGGTAAATAGAAATAATGACATTTTTTTTAATACTTTTATTTGCATATTGTTAGTAAAAATAAAATGCATGTTGTATTCTTGGATATTAAAAAAATCATTAGGTTCTATAAATCATAACTATTCTATAATATTCATAACTTAATACGTACAAATTTAGAACTCCCCGGTATCCTCCAAACTTACAAATGTATAACTTGAAATAATTTAACACGAGCTGAATAAGTTAAATATTTCAGTTTAACTATCGAATGGAATAGATACATTTACAAATGAATACAGATACTTAGAAAGTTACATTATAAATTTATAAATCAATAACTGAAATATTTTGTAGACATTGATTATCTTAAACATTTTACCTTGCTATAGCACAAGCACAATTAATATTTCCCTATGGAATTGCAATTTGGAGTGAAATTTATTAAATACACCTGACCCCTCTGATTACTACTTTGATTGGTTTATTGAGATTAATCCTTGATATACCAAGATTACACTATACCAAGCTATTATAATATGATCAATTTAATAATACATCAATTGCAAATATATATATTAAAAATAATAATAATAATTCTTTAAGAGTACTATTAATATATTACTTATTTATAAATATAAACACTCATTATGAAAACCTGCATAAAGATAATATGATACTACAAACAAAAGAAACACCAATTTAAATAAATACAAAATAAATAATACTACTCTAATAGATATATATATATATATATATATATATTATTTTGTTTAAGTGATACCTAAATAGTTATAAATAAATATTGTTTATTTTACTTCAAAATATTAATACCCACATTTATAATATTTTCATAAATTCATAACTACTTTATTTTGTATTATATTTGCAATAAGAATCTGATGAATGAACACAAAGTTGAAATCATGGTAATCAATCCAAAATCTATAACTCTGGGTCAACTTTATGGACAGTTTGATCCAAACTCACATGAGTGGTCGGACGGTATTTTAGCTGTAGGATTCAGAAAATTTGCTTCTTCGGAAAATCTTAACAGAAAATGGTTAATTTTCGACGGTCCGGTAGACGCTATTTGGATCGAAAGTATGAATACAGTACTGGACGATAACAAAAAGTTGTGTTTAATATCGGGAGAAATCATACAACTCGCTAATACAACGAATTTGATCTTTGAACCCATGGACTTGGATGTAGCATCACCAGCCACGGTAATACTAATGTGATACTAATTAAATATTGTTTATAAAGTTACATTTTTAATATTATACTATAAACACGAATGTTTTTATTTAAACTTTAAGGTCTCTAGATGTGGTATGATTTATATGGAACCAACTTCATTAGGTTGGGAGTGTCTCGTGAAATCCTGGATAAATGAATTTTCACCATACCTGGAATCTATGCATAAAAAGACGTGTTACGATATTATTATACGATTTACTCGGCCATTATTGTTTATGTTAAGACGTTGTAACATGAACGTATGTATCGCGAATAATTTATCGGTTGAAATATGATTCTAATTATGAAGTGATTGTATTTTAGGAAGTATTTCCTACATCCGATTCGAACTTGGTTCGGTCGTTAACAAATATTTGTGATACTTACATGAAACCGTACTTTGATCAAGAATATATGAAAACAGCTTTACAACGTGATATTAGAGCACAAATCCAAGTATAATAGTATAAATATTAGATAATATATTGTCTTGAAATCAATAACTATAATACTATATTATAATCACTGTAATTGCTCGAATTTTTTTCCTATAGAGTACATGTTTTTTCTCGTCGATTTGGTCGTTGGGGGCAGCTTTAGACACAAATAGTCGATCCAAATTCAATCTCCTGTTCCGAGCATTATTAGAGGATAAATTTCCAAAAAAAGTGGCTACAGCCTTGAACATACCTGTTAAACTATGCCCATCGCCACGCACGCCTTATTCGAGCACGATTCCCAAAGAAGGTTTAGTTTTCGACTACAGATATGTTTTGATGAAAAGAGGCAATGGACTGTGGAGGCTGTGGTCCGAATACGTGGAAGAAGAACCTCCCATTCCGCAAGACATACCTTTCAACAAAATCATTGTTCCCACAGTGGATACAATACGAAATCACGTGCTGATGTCAAAGCTTTTAGAAAACAACAAACCTATGATGATGGTAGGCAAGACAGGAACGGGAAAATCTGCCTACACCATGGTATGAGCTACGGAGATGCTTGTATTTATACAGTGACTATATTCCAAAAATTAATATACCCGCATTTTTTAGGATTATATTTTTACGAAAATTGACCAGAACACTAACCACCCGTCGTTCATCAATTTTTCCGCGCAGACCTCCGCCAACACTGTACAAGATATAATCATGAGCAAACTAATCAAGAGAAAACGAGGAGTGTTCGGTCCTCTGGTCGGTACAAAGTGTATAATATTCATCGACGACGTGAGTATGCCACAAAAAGAGTATTACGGCGCACAGCCACCTGTAGAACTTCTACGACAATATTTGGATAAATTTCCGTGGTACGATCGTAAAGAACTTGTGCCGTTACATCTCGAAGATGTGTTGATATTATGCGCAATGAGTCCACCGTCATCGGGCAACACTGTAACAGCACGATTTAGTCGCCATTTTAACATTATTGTGACCAATTCTTTCGATGACGTAACAATGTTTACAATTTTTAGCAAAATTCTATTTTGGCATTTAGAAAACAAGTACAGTCGTTTTCAGCAAAAAACATTCATTATTAAAAAGTTTAACTAATTTATACTATCATTTTATAGGGGTTTCAATCGGCTATTTGATTCGTGTGTTGATCAGTTGATAAATTCTACATTAGATCTACATAAAAAAAGCATCGAATATTTACTACCAACTCCAGCTAAATCTCATTATTTATTCAACTTAAGAGATTTTTCTAAAGTCATTCAGGTTGATTACTAAATTTTACTTACAAATAATTAGACATTTAATTTATGGTTTTATGCACATAATTTTTTCCATTTACAAGTACATACTTAAAAATATATTATAGTAATTATTAAAAAAATAAGTAATATCTAGATTAATAATTAATGACATATCAGTGAAAAATTTTACCAATATTTTTAATTATTCAATGAACCAGGGCATTATGTTTTCTGTTCCTGCGACTATCGCAGACGTGATATCTATGAAACGCCTTTGGACGCACGAAATTTTAAGAGTATATTATGATCGTTTAGTTGATGAAGCGGATCGTTCGTGGTTTTTCGACACTTTACGATTTGTCTGTAAAGAATTTTTAGAAGAAGACATAGACAAAATGTTTGTTTACCTGACTACACAAGAAAACAAAATGGTATACGTAATTAAAACAACTAATATCAATATAAGGTGAATTATATTTATTAATACCATTTAGGTGAGTCAAAATGAATTACGTCAGTTGATTTACTGTGACTTCTCTGATCAAAATAATTCAGATAAAAATTATAAGGAAGTGCATGATTTAGATGGTCTTCGAACAACAGTTGAAAAATACCTCAAAGAGTTTAATAAAATGAGCAAAAAACCCATGTACTTAGTTCTTTTTAGATTTGCTCTAGAACACCTCTCGCGAATTTGTCGCATTATAAGTCAACCACGAGGACATGCATTACTTATTGGCTTAGGAGGTTCAGGTCGCCAGTCACTGACTAGACTTGCTGCACATATTGCACAATATGACATATTTCAAGTATGAAAATTAAAAGAAAAAATGTTTCTTTTGTGTTTGAAAACTTATTATTGTTGTATTTAGATTAAAATGACACGTTTGTATAGCACTAATGAATGGCGTGATGATTTAAAAGATGTGTTTAAGCGAGCCACGGTTGCGTTTGATCAAAACGTCGTGTTCTTATTTGCGGATTCTGAAGTGAATATACTATAAATTAAAACGATATTTATGTATACAAAATATACTTTACGACTTAGATAAAAAATGAAGGAATGGTCGAAGATATAAATAATTTACTAAATTCGGGCGAAGTACCAAACTTATTTATGATGGACGAGAAAATAGAAATCTGTGAGAGAATGCGTGTGCTAGATAGACAACGCGATAAAACAATACAAGTAATGATATAGAAATATTTCAAATTAAATATACTCTTAATCAAAAATATTAAAATATCAGACTGACGGGAGTGTAACCGGTTTATTTAATTTATTCGTTCAAACTGTGCGAGATCAGTTGCATGTCTCGTTGGCATTTAGTCCGATTGGCGATGGTCTTAGAACGAGAGTAAGAAAATTTCCATCACTCGTGCAATGCTGTACAATTGATTGGTTCCAGGTATGTATAAAAATAATTATATAGAACAAATAAGCGATGTCAAAAGAAAAAGACATGCTCGATACTTCGTGTAATGAAACAATTTTTGTTTCACTCCAGACTTGGCCAGCAGATGCTTTAATAGCAGTAGCTACAGAATTTTTGAGGGATGTAGAGTTAACCGATCATGAACGCAATTTTAGTATTAAAATGTGTCAACAATTTCATATAACAGTCGGAAATCTTTCGATAGAATTTCATAGTAAACTGCAACGTAAAATGTATGTAACACCGACTTCTTATTTAGAAATGATATACACATTTAAAGAAGTTTTAAGTAAAAAGCGATTGTAAGTATTATTCAAGTATTTAAACCGTTGATATACAGTTGATTAATTTATTATTAATTTAAAAGAGAAATCACTACTGCAAAACGTCGATACGAAGTAGGGTTGGAAAAATTGCAGAAGGCAGCTGATGACATTAAAATAATGCAACAAGAATTAAAACAATTAGAGCCTGAGATCATAACTGCAACGGCAGAAGTAAAAATTATCATGCGAGCAATAGAGATCGAAAACAAAGAAATATCAAAAGTCAAAGAAATCATTAAAAAAGACGAAGAAAAAGCACTAATAACCGCAGCCGAGGCCCAAGGAATAAAAGATGAGTGTGAAGCTCATATGGAAGCCGCTAGACCTGTATTAGATGCAGCTCTTGCCGCATTGAACACTTTGACATCTAATGATATTACATTTGTGAAATCTATGAAAAACCCTCCCCAAGCAGTGAAATTGGTTATGGAAACCATTTGCATTATTAGAGGCATACTACCTGACAAGGTTCCCGACCCCAACTCTGGAAAAATGATAGAAGACTATTGGGGACCCTCCAAAAAGTTGCTCAACGATATAAAATTTTTGGAGCATCTGATTAATTTTGATAAGGACAATATACCGAGTAAAGTGATGCAAGTCATCAATGAAAATTATCTTAAAAATCCCGATTTTGATCCCAAAAAAGTGAAAAAAGCATCAATCGCTGCACAAGGTCTATGTAAATGGGTAATAGCAATGTCTAGTTATGAAAAAGTGGCAAAAGAAGTACAGCCGAAAAAAATTGCTTTGGCCGAAGCGGAAACCATGTACAACAATGCGATGAGTGCACTTAATGAAAAACGTTTACAGCTCAATGAAGTTGAAATGAAACTTAAAGTTGTACAAGACAGGCTGGATGAGAACGAACGAAAAAAATCTATGTTACAAGATAAAGCTGACGGAGTACAAATAAAAATGAAACGAGCTGGAGAGTTAATAGGTGGTTTAGGAGGTGAAAAACAGCGGTGGAGTCAGACTGCTATAGATCTTGGTGAACGTTATTTAAACCTAACCGGTGTGTTAAATTGAAAATAATATATTGTACACTCTTTAAATGTGTGTATATCATATTATCAATAAATGTATAACAAATTAATTGCCATTGCAGGTGACCTGTTGATAAGTTCTGGAATAATTGCGTATTTAGGCCCGTTTACCATGGACTTTAGGAGCCGTCAAATCAAAAATTGGGTCGACGAAGTCATCGAAAACGATATCGTATGTACTAAAGATTTCCAGCTGAGCGCAACACTCGGAAAACCAGTTGACATCAGAGCTTGGAATGTAGCCGGTTTGCCAACGGATTTATTTTCGATAGATAATGGAATTATTGTCATGTAAGAAAATCACGCATATCTACCGATCAATATTTTGAATATTTATTTTATTTTTATTTTTTGGATTTTTCACTAATTTTATTTATAAGATATACGTAAAACTAAAATTTATTTGATATACATCATTTACTAATGAGTAGATGTCAATGTATTCAAGATAATTAAAAAAATAAAATTGAAATATTAAGTTTTTCGGATTTTATTACATATATAAACTAGAATAAGTATAGTATTGTTTTTTTTAGGAATGCTCGACGATCAGCCTTAATGATTGATCCCCAAGGACAGGCCAATAAATGGATAAAAACAATGGAAATGGAAAACTCATTACGCATTATTCGGTTCACTTCATTTAACTATATCAATGCACTAGAGCATGCGATCATCGGGGGCCAACCAGTATGTTTAATAAAGAGAAACATTACGCTACTAAACATTATGTACTTCAGTAACACTGCATTATTCCAGGCTCTATTAGAGAACATTAATGAAGAATTAGATCCTATATTGGAACCTGTGTTGTTAAAACAGATATTCTTAAGTGGTGGAACTAACTGCATAAAACTAGGAGATTCCATAATCGAATATAATAACAATTTCCGGTAAACGATTGACCGGTTGTGATAATATGAAGTGAAATTAATATGTATTGATATCAATCAATCGCTTGTGTATTTTAAGGTTATACATTACAACCAAACTGAGAAATCCACACTACTTACCGGAAGTAGCAGTAAAAGTTGTGTTATTGAATTTTATGATAACGCCAATCGGTCTTGAAGACCAGTTATTAGGTGTAGTAGTGGCTAAAGACAGACCTGATTTAGAAGCCGAAAAAAATGAATTGATTATTGAAGGCGCTAAAAATGCCAAGTAAATAATTAATAGTTTTTATTATTCTAAAAATAAAAAAAGCAAACGTTTCTCTCTCAGGCTATCAGCTTTTTAACATAATAAAAGTATTACATATTAGAGATGCGCTTGGCACTAGATTAACATTTTTATTTTTTTATTAGCTAATTGTTATAAAAATGCATTATTTTTAGATCTTTAAAGAATATTGAAGATGAAATATTGCAAGTCCTGAGTATGTCTAAAGGAAATATTTTAGATGACGAAGGCGCTGTAAAAATATTAAGTTCTTCAAAAATATTGGCCAACGAGATACAAATAAAACAAGCAGAATCTGAAATCACCGAACGATCAATAGATAAAATCAGACAAAGATATCGTATAGTTGCAACGCACTCGATGAAATTATTTTTCACTATTGACATATTATCAAAAATCGATCCTATGTACCAATATTCTCTTACGTGGTTCATATACTTATTCACAATAGCTATTAGGAATAGTCCTAAACGTACAAATATTGAAGAACGAACCCACGAGTTGATTATATATTTTACTTATTCCTTGTATGTTAACATCTGTAGAAGTTTGTTTGAAAAAGTAAGTTTTTTTGGTTAGTTATAATTTATAACATATAAACCTACAATATGTCATGTACCTATCTAAAATCTGATATTATAATAATTATAATATATTATTTTCTCGTTAATCATTATATTATAATACTTATGAACTAATATTGTTAGAATTATTACATTTAATTGATGGTCGTAAGTTTATTAAACGCATAGCGTTTACAAAATACATTTTTTATAATAAAACAATAATAATTATTATTATTAAATGTATGTCTATAATACTTACTTAAATATTTCATGTATTCTATTGTATTATCCAAATCGAGTTTGATTAATAAAATATTTAAGTTAAATTAATACCTACCTTACAATGCCAAATATATTGTTATTATTTTTTATTTTGTTTTAAATCTAGGACAAATTATTGATATCACTGCTGATGGCTATTAATTTATCTGGAGAAATTAACATGGAGGAATGGGTATTTTTCCTCACAGGAGGCGTTGGTTTGGATAACCCATTCAAGAATTATACTGGTTGGTTACCAGATAAAAGTTGGGACGAGTTATGTAGACTTGATAAACTTCCAAACTTCAAGGTATTGGATCGGAAAACGTTCTATATTTCAAAATGCTACCTTCTACAAAAACGTTAGAATACGAGTACCTATATTATATTGTTCCGATAAATAATTGTATATTTCAGAATATAAAAGCTGATTTTGAAACCAACACAGAAGAATGGAAAAAGTTGTACGACTCATTAGAACCACATCTGGCTACTTTCCCCGTTCCATGGGACAAACATCTTGACTATTTTCAAAAATGTCTTGTGCTACGCGTAATTCGATATGATAAAATTATTCCAGCCATTCGACATTTCATAGCTCGTAAGTTCAACAACTATTTAATAACAACTAATAATAAAAATCTTAGCTGTTAATATATTAGAAATTGGGAGTGCATAATGTAAAAGATCAATTTAAAATGCTGACCACCAATAATAAATTGAATAAAACATTGCAAAAGTGCCTACATGATTATTATATATTAATTCATTTAAACTATAGAATTTTTCTCTAATGTATTTCGGTTTAAAAATATTTATAAATATTGAACAATGTTGCAAATAATTTTTTTTTTTGTATTTGTACTCATGGATTAAAATTTTAATACAAGGTTATTCATAAATCATAAGTTTTTCTTCAAATAAGTACAAAAAAAACTCTAACGGACTTAAAAAAAAAATTTTATGAACGTTTGAAAAATATTACGAAATTATGTAAAATAACGATTAATCCTCAAATGATTTTTATCATTTGTTATTATTCAAAAAATACAAGTCGTAGAAACTTGAAAATTTTACCATCTATTTAAATCGACATTTTCTTTAAATTATTTTATTTTCAAAATATTTTATTCATTTTTTAACTATTTATAGGCATTTTAAATTTTTTTTTTTTTTAATTGTTGATAAAAAAATTTTGGTCAGACAAAATACTTCAAAATTTAATGGAAGATTCTACAGAGATATTTCTTACTGTCGTTCAAAAATTACTACAACCCATAATTTTATTATTAAGGCATAAGGCATAATTATTTTTTATACAATCGTTTGAAGAGTAAATATTGACATAATATTACAAATTAAATATAACATTAATATTGTATATTATATATACCTATATTCTAAACTAACAAATCATTTTTCGTATACAATGATACATATCATTGCATTCAAATTGACCACATCCATTATTATAATTACATATCCTAATATCCTATGAAGGAGGTTCACTCCACCCTCTACATATACATCAGAATCGGTCCTCGTCCGGTTCTTTTTTCTTTTTATATTTCCACGTGTGTCACGATCATCACTAAGCACTGATATTCGGCTGAATCTGTGTACCTATATACCTATCAACTTTAGTACTTTCGTGTGCACTTTTGACGTGTTACACAGTTTATTATTACTTCAAAAAACATAAAATAAATCAAATTGTAAATCAAATAAATAATTGATTTTTTTTATTATTATCTAATATACATATTAACATTAATATTTTATTTAATTATATGATATTAATTCTTATTAATTTAATATAAAATGCATGTATACGACCCAAATGTAAACATGACAGATTGATAGGTATAGTAAAAGAATATCAAAAATACAATACATTTAATATTTATATAGCATTTTATAATTTTAATTATATATATATATAATTGTCATTCTTAGTTATGGATGTATTTATATATGCATTTCTAAATAGATCAATCAGTATTAGAGCAAAAATTCACTGAACCTCTGCCATTTGATTTGGATTCAACGTTTGAAGATTCGAATTGTTTAACGCCGTTGGTTTTCGTTTTGACTCCAGGTGCAGATCCAACAGCAATGTTGCTTAAGTTTTCGGAAAAAATGGTATGTGTGATATTAATTGTATGTAGGTAAACTTATCTTAATAACTTAATATATAGAAATTTACACTTAGTTGTGTATATTGTTTAAATACGAAAATTGTGTCGATAACAATAAGTTGCCTCATTTTGTCATAGGGATACGATGCTCGGTTTTCGGCTTTATCCTTAGGCCAAGGACAAGGTCCAATTGCTTTGAGACTCATTACCGAAGCTACCAGGATGGGTAACTGGGTGATGTTACAAAACTGCCATTTAGCTCAAAGTTGGATGACACAGCTTGAAATGGTAAGCATTATTTTTTTATCAAATTCAATCAATTTATAGCTTTGATTGGTTTCAACTATTTCAAACTAAAATCCAAAAATTATTACACAAAACAAGAAAACTTAATAAAAATGTAATTCTTACTTTTCGAAGTATTATAAATTTCGTTGGTCCGTCGAATATATTAAATATAAATGAGCTACGAGTACCTATCGTCTACCGAGAATCCACAATAAATAATTCCATAAATAGTATAACAGTTTTGTGAAATAAAATATATAACCCTAAGTTCTTATTGCTTAAAACGTGCGATATATAACTATACAATGTATTTAAAATTGATGTAGTCATTGAATATTATCGATTTTTTAGATTCTGAACGGAGTGATGGAATCTATTGGTTTTACAATGATGTGTGTTTTTTTTTTATTTATTTATTTTTTTTTTTGTGTCTGAGGACACGATTTTTGGTAGTAAAATGCTTCGATTTCCTCAAACAGCAACTCTTCTGATAGAAAATTGAATGTAGATGATACTTGAGCAAGTCAAAAATCAAACTTTTTTATTACTTTTTTAAAAAATCGAAAAAAACGATAAAAAAATTACAAAATACATTTTTTTTAAATGCTCTAACTCAAAAACGAAAAACCGCAACAACTTGAAATTTTCACCAAATCTTTATATTGGCGTTCTCTATATATGGTTATGTTTTCAAGGTATTTTGACATATTTTGACTTATTTATAGACAATTTAAATTTTCGATTTTGTAAATTTTTTTTTTTAAACATCTATAAAATTTAATTGGCTGACCGAAAACTTTTGAAAATTTAATACAAGGTTTATAATAAGTTAAAATTATTGTCACTAAAATATGTCGGAGATCGTTTCACTCAAATTTTTTTTATAAGTCCATAAAGCTCAAATTTGTATAAAATGTGTTAAAATCACGATAATTTGCAAGTTATTTTGTAGATAAAAATTCATAAAATTTATTCGGTTCATACTTAAGTTTCAAAATTTAAAAACACTAGGTTATCCATAAGCTACTCTTCTAAAATCTTTAAAAAAATTTCTACTAGATCAAAAGGAAAACATTTTATGATCGTTTGAAATTTAAATTTTTACGAAATTGCATAAATAGCAACTTATCCTCAAACGATTTTAAATATTTATTATAATTCAAAAATTATAAGTCGCAGAAACTTGAAATTTTTACCAGTTATTCAGATAGGCATTTCATCTAAGTCATATTCTTTTCAAAATATTATATTGATTTTTAAGCCACTTATAGGCATTTAAAATATTCGAATTTTTTAATTTTTTTTTTTTTTTAATCGGTGATAAAAAAAAAATTGACTGATACAAAATACTTGAAAATTTAATAGAACATTCCACTCAAGTATTTTTTATTATCATTCAAAAATCATCAAAATCCATAGGCACAATTTTTTTTTATAAGCATTTGAACATTGACATAAAATTACATGTAAAATATAATTATATAATATTCTAGACTGACAAATCATATCGGTTTTTGAAATTTGCACTAACTCAAAAACGAAAAACCGTAACAACTTGAAATTTTCATCAAATCTTTATATTGGCATTCTCTATACATAGTTAAGTTTTCAAAGTATTTTGACATATTTTGACTTATTTATAGACATTTTAAATTTTCGATTCGTGTAAGTTTTTTTTTTTAAATATATATAAAATTTTTTTGGCTGTCCGAAATCTCTTGAAAATGTATTAAAGGATAAATTATAAGTTATACTAATTTTAATTAATAAATATCAGAGATGGTTTCACTCAAATTTTTTTTATATGCCCACAAAGTTCAAATATGTATAAAATATGTTAAAATCGCAATAATTTGCAAGTTATTTTGTAGTTAAAAATTCATAATATTTTTTCTGTTTATACTTAAGGTTCAAAATTTTTACACTAGGTTGTCCATAAGCTAATCTTCAAAAATATATAAAAAAAATTTCTACCGGACTTAAAAGAAAAAATTTTATGACTGAAATTTAAATTTTTACGAAATTGCATTATAATTCAATTTAAATATAAAATACTATATTATTATATACACATTTTAGACAAACATATTAACTCCGTTCAGAATCGTTATTCGTATACAATGATATCTATCATTGTATTCAAATTTAACAAATCCATTGTAATAATGACCTATCCTATAAACGAGGTGTACTCCACCCCCAACTGTACAGCAAAACGAGGCCCACCCGTTCTTTTTTTTTATATTATTAAATTTAATTTATTCTGGCTGTTAATAAAATACAACGCACATTTATATAATATATTTATTTTTTGATTTCCAGAGAATTTTTAAAATAAAAATAAAAAATATTTAAAAAAAATAAAAATATTACCTATGTACTATAGAAAATATTTCACCAATCGAGACTTTGTTTTAAAATATAATATTAGTTTGTTAAAAATCTAGAAATCATGCTATAATGATGATATATTTATGTTACTAGATATGCGAAAGCTTTTCTGCTGAACACACCCATCCCGATTTTAGACTTTGGTTGACATCGTATCCCGTAGAGTACTTCCCGGTATCGATTTTGCAAAATAGTATAAAAATGACTAATGAACCACCAAAGGGTCTTCGCTCCAACCTGTACAGGTAATAATCACATCTATAAAATTAATATCAAATGTAAAAACGAATAAAAAGTATGTTTCATTTTCAAAATGCCATATTATGTGACTGGCGTTTGGATTTTTGCACGTAGATCCTTTACAAGTGACCCTATTGTAAACGAAGATTTCTTCGAAGGCTGCAAACAAAGTGATAATTTTAAAAAGATGCTTTTCGGGTTATGCTTCTTCCACGCTCTGGTCCAAGAGCGACGGCACTTCGGCCCGATCGGATGGAACCGGTTGTACGAGTTCAACGAGACCGACCTCAAAATAAGCGTTTTGCAATTGCAAAACTTCCTAAATGAATATCAAAGCATTCAATTTGATGCATTGCGTTATTTAATTGGTGAATGCAACTACGGCGGCCGTGTAACCGACGATTGGGATCGCCGGTGTTTGACTACGATTTTAAATAAATTCAGCACGCGAGAAATCGTCAAATACAAAAATTTTAGATTTGACAAATCTGGTAATCTAACAATAATTAGAAAAATGTGTACACTCATTTTATTACGGTTACACCCAGTTACAGATAACCATTCAATTTTCTAAAATAATAATCATTGTAGGAATATACTACTGTCCCAATTTTACGAATTATGACGATTTTGTGGATTATATTCAAGAGTTACCTTCAATTACTCACCCAACGATATTTGGCCTGAACAACAACGCTGATCTTATCAAAGAGCAACAAGAAAGTGACGTTTTACTCACTTCCGTGCTCAGTACTCAAGTAATATATACCGACTTATGTTCTGGCTAGCGATATACGTCTATTTTGACTTACATACTCGTATCGAAATAATATATTTATCCAAGAGTTCTGGGCATCGATTTTATTACAAAATACGTTATATTTTTAAGTTTTATTATTTTTAATTAAAAAATACTAAAAATCACTAATCAGTGGTCGGATTTATTATTAAACCTGATCTACTATTGATAATATTATATCAGCACATAGTTAATTGTATGAAGATAATAATTAATGTCAATGTTATTTCAGTCCGTATGTCTCTGAATAAATGATAATTTCAGACTATAATTTTGCGACTAAAATAAATAACACAATATCAATTTGATGTTAATGCTACACATTTTATACTTAGCTGTGTCACTAGTTCACTACGCATTCAATAGTTATTAAATTTATTTCACACGTTAATACAACACAATGTATGAAATTGATTTATTGTGTATAGTGATGAGTGATCAAAGTCGTCGATTCACTCTCATCGTGATTCTTTAAATGTCAATTTGAAATACGGATGTTTTGTTTATTATTATTTTATATTGTTTTAACTGTCATAATAAACGTATAATAATTACTTCATACGTAATATTTATGTTCAAATGTATATTATAATATTTACCTAGAACATGGAAGGTTCAAGTGGAGGAAATGAAGTATCATCAGAAAAATTGATTATGATGTTTACAGAAGATGTTCTTGACAAACTTCCAATGCCTTTTGATACAACCGCTGTGTTAGAAAAATATCCAACTAGTTATAATCAATCCATGAACACGGTTCTGGTTCAAGAAATGGGACGGTTTAATAACCTATTGGTCGTGATAAAGTCAAGCCTAATTAATACTCAAAAAGCTATCAAAGGTAATACAGTCGATAATCTTATGATTTATATATTGTTATTGGCAATCACAATTAATAAATTTATTTTTAAAACAACTTTTACAATAAATATTGTGTTTGCTTCACTGTTCGTTGACATATGTGGTTATTTTTTTTTTTTTTTATTTCATTATTTAAAAAAAAAAACGGACGGTTACTCGCTCTGCTATACAGTAAGTGCGGAGTGAACTTCCATTATAGAGTAGGTCATTATAATGGATTCAAATTTAATGGTAGGTTATGTGCAAATCAAAACTGAGTATTCTGGACAATGAAATAATTGCATTTGACTTGAAATATAAAAACAAGCCTAACCACGCTTATGTATTTATTTATGTAGGTCAAATATTGATATCTAGTGAATTGGAAGAGCTTTGTCAGAGCATTATAATCGGAAAACTTCCGACGACTTGGGCTAGAAATTCATATCCATCTCTAAAGCCCCTGGGAAGTTATATAAAAGACTTCTTACAAAGAATGGAATTTTTGAAAGTAAGATTACTTATATATTCAATATATATAAGTACTGTACAAGTATTAAGATTTATGATATTGTCTAAATTAAATCCATCGATTAAGCGTCGAAATTCAACTTTATGTGAATAACCATTTTCAAATCTCTGATTTAATATCTGTCGTCTTTATACAAAGTAAGCGAGTATTTAAGTAAAACAGAATATATATAATAAATGTATAACTGTAATGTCTAAAAAAAAATTTTTATTTTTAAATCAGAAATTTCGAAAGAATTTTAAAAACCGTTAGGAAGAATAACAATTTGAATTCAGAAATGTATATAAAACCTCCAAGTCTGATCATATTTTATAATAGATTTCGATTTTATATTTTTATATTAAAACTTTTTTGAAAAGTAAATTTTAGTAAATGGTTTTTTTGTAGTATACTTAGAATTATATGATACAAGTAGTACATGCAACTGCATATCACTGATTTTTTTTTTTTGTTTTTTTTTTTTTGTTTCAAATATTCCGCCTAGAACAATTAACACATTTAATAACCCATGAACAATTAGTTTACGGTAACATTGTCTATACATTAACCATTACCAAATAATTCTGCATTGTCTATGGGCTACAACTTGGTAATAATTTTAGATCAGGAGACTTCTTAAAAATTGGTTACCAAACTACTGTTTTACCAAATCGATCACTGACCATGCATTCATGCATAGGTATACATCCTACGATATACAGTTTCTCTTGTATAATATAGCTTCGAAATATGTAAAACAATATATTATAAAACATCATTTATTCACGTACAGTTATCATATAAATAATATGTATTGTTGGGACTATCATAATACACTTATGTGAAGGACACAGTTTACATAGTTATTAACAACATGAATTATTGTGATCTAGAAATGGTACATTCATGGAGCTCCAAATATATTTTGGTTGTCCGGATTTTATTTCACGCAAGCCTTTTTAACTGGAGCGCAACAGAACTTTGCTAGAAAATATAAAATACCGATCGATTTACTGATATTCGATTTTAAGGTAACTTATAAACTTATAGCCTTGGCTTTATTTTTATATTTTAATTAGTTTATAACAACCGAAGGTTACTCATTAGTCATTAGTGATTGATCGAATTATAATAATAATCATTTAATAAATTTAATGCAATTTTATAAATCAAACATGTTTGTTAATTTCGTGTAATTAAAAAAAGGTTAGGTAACATAAATTCCATTAGTGTTTGGTGCAACATATTTTTCTGTGTTTAAGCTTTCAATATTTTCAAAAACATAACAATAATATTATGCTGTACCTACGCAAATAAATAGTTATTCACGGTACTATACAATGAACGTATCTAAGTCATAAATCCGTATTTGAATTGGTTAGAAATTGGTTTTTCTGTCATGGGATTAGGTTTCTACAAAATTCTATTACAGGCATATATATTTCTGATTTTAAAATCAAATATTTTATAAAACAGGTAGGTATACGAACTATATAATTCCCAGTAAAATTCAGGATCAAAAAGGTCAGTGGTTGGACCAGAATAGATATACCTACCTTCCTTTTTGTGTTATATCGTACGTCATTTAAATGATATGTAAATATTGCGGTAGTGAAAATTATGAATATTTGAAGTCTCGTACGGGTAGAAACGATTGTTTTAATGCCATACCGACACCGCAGTAAAACGCATACCCGAGGGATTTCATCATTGTTTACGGATTTCGAAAATTTTAACATAATTGTACGTTGAAATTTATTGTTAAAATTAGTGGAATAGCGGATTTAATGTTCCTGGATAGAATATCCTCGGACTCTATGACAAGCGGTGATGTACAGGGAATACTATGCCACTTGTCTCGGAGTGTATAGACCTTGCCATCTCGGGAGATCACGAAGTTGACGAGGAGAAAATAAATTATTTTAACCATAAATTATAAGAATACAAACCAACTTTGAAACTTTCCTAACTATATCTAACCTATAACCTAACACAAGTTTATATGTATATGCAAAATATGCAAATGTATATCTCTATATTTTCCAATATTATTTGTTCACGGTGTAGTAATATAGATATTAGAATACAAGGTGGTGATTGATTCGGTGTTATAATGTAAAAACATGATATTTTTATCAATTTTAAATTTTACCAAATCTACTACGAATCTTAAATACAAACCATTCCGTTGTTTTATTCGTCTTCTTCCACGTCGCAATTTTATTTTTTTACATCCTGGTTGACACTCTCCATAGAACCTTGAGACTGACGGTGGCCAGCTTTTCCTTGAACTATTTTGATTTCAGGTTACATACTACATAGATTTGTATCTATTTAATAATAATAAAATTTGTTGTCATAATATATTTGTGGTTATCAAAATTATCTAGTATATAATAATTATTTCGGACTTGTAAAAACACTAATTGTTTATACTAAGATTTATCAAATCTCGTTTGGTAAAAGTCCGAACTCTTAAAATCATTCGGGCTTTAATGAAACTATTTTGTGTATCCTAGGTTTTACCTAACCTTTACCGGTAAATCCCAGTTTTACCGAAATTCGTAACAATATATATATATATTTATATAGAAGCGAATGTATGTTTATTCTTTATCCGATCTCCATGAAACTTTGGGAAGTTATTAGGTACACTCCCACAAAGGTTTCTGACGTGTATATTATTTCTTCTCAAAAAGTTGAAAATCAATCAACTACGTGTTGGCAGTGGCGAACGCGAGGAGAAGTGAGTGCTTAAACCCTCCCCGAAATATCAGAAACAAAAAATAGTATTAAGTACCAAGACGTATTGATATTATTTTATAATGTAAATCGTAATAATCAATTAATACATATATGTATATACTGTAATTATATAAAATAAAAAGTAATACAGTATGAATAGTATGATATTTATGAACATTCTACAGTTTTACAACCCCCCCCCCCGTAATTTTTCCTGCGTTCGCCCCTACGTGTTGGGTATGAGGGTCGATAGGTAATTAATATTGATATTAATATTAGTACTTTTTACCTGAATTTTTTATAAAATGTATAGATTAATTTGGCTAGATTTTATTTTGTTTTATTTTTAGTTCTGATTCAGATTTAAACACATTTTTATTTTATTTTCGATATACTTCATTATGAGTTGAATCAATTGTCATATAACTTTGGATGGTACTAAATTTACTAATTTCTCAAATTCTCATGATATGCCGCGCATCGTCCGACAGTAAAGTTATGCTTCCCAAACATAACAATAATACAAGCGAACATATGTTTTCATTAAGCGACACCTACGTTAAAAATAATAGCGTATTGTTCGCAGATCACGAAAAGGACAGCGGTACCGAACAGCGCGGGTCCGGACGACGACGGCGTGCACGTGTACGGGCTGTTCTTGGACGGGGCCCGGTGGAGCGATCGCGAGGCCGTGCTGAGGGAGTGCCGGCCGAAGCAGCTGTTCGACTCGATGCCGGTCGTGCACGTGCTGCCGGTGATCAAGACCGACCTGACGCTGGGCCCGGTGTACGCGTGTCCCACGTACAAGACGGCCGAGCGGAGGGGCACGCTGTCCACGACGGGCCACTCGACCAACTTCGTGATCGCGCTGTCGTTGCCCACCGACAAACCGTCCGACCATTGGGTGATGAGAGGTGTCGCTTTGCTCTGCCAACTGTCCCAATAGCGCAATGATATCGTACAATTACGGCGACCGGCGCTGAATCCTATTATCATAATAATTATAATAATTTATGAAATGTTCGTCCTCCGGTAATTGCCAATGTTACTTATACGTTTATATACGTACACATATAGGACCGCGTTACAGCCATTTAGTCTGCCGAAATCAATAAAATTCAACGAAATATTATGTGTGGTTTTTTTTTTTTTTTTAATTTAAACAGCGGTTATATTAACTGCTGCAATCAGTAATATTATTGTATGAAACAAGTACATCGGCGTATCTTGACTAGGATGACAACATAAAATAACGTCAAGAGTGATGTCCTCCACCGGTGTGGACACCATTAGACTTGGGCAGGGCGAGGCAATGGTTTACATATTCATATTATTCGCACATGTCATATCAGTGGTCTTCACGTCAAACGTTTTTAATCATTGCATTCAAAATCTACTTCTAAAGGTACTAAGGCGGTGTTATAATATTTTTCTTACATCATACTTGATATCGTTGGTTAGGTAAGAAATAATATAACATTTGCCCAGGTAAGATTAAAACTCACTCTCAAACATCCAATACTCTGTATTGTAGTCAGTTGTTTCGAGAGTAAAACAACATTATAAAGCAGATCTCTGTCGGGGAATTAATCTACCGAAAAATATCTGTTTTATACGTCAAGCTTTTGCGTGGTGTATAAAACAACTTACTAATGGTTTTAATTGCTCCCCCCCCTCTAAAATGTATTAATTTGTATCACGGCTATAGATACTATGGTTACGCGACGGCCTATATTGGGCTGCAGTGAATAACGTCCAAAAATGTTCTTATCAAAATCGACAAATACCTGCTCGCTGCTACAGATCCTTGTGGATTATTTTTGTACTCATTTTTGCCGATATATATTATATATTTAGATGTATCTATAGCCGTGATTATTACTATATATACTATTAATATCATTATTAATAATCCGCTGTGCCGATGGGGGCGCTGTTATTAACAGGTTAACTACCATGGCTTTTTTAATGTTTATAACATGTTGCTAAGTGTACCATTTCTGGTACACGGCTGAATATTATTATCGAGCCACATGTACCATATAATGTACATTCGATTCATTGACATTAATTACACCGTGCGCCAAAATGGGTACACGTAAATGCGATTTTCCTATGAGTTATGTTTGTGTGGCCTCTTAGTAATGTTTTAGTAAAAATAGCGAAACAAATTTATAATTTTATAGTTTTTTATTTTATAATTATATGTATAGCGTATTGGACAAATATGGTAATAAATTGTATTAATTGCTTGGCAATACAACAGTGTACCATTATGGTATACATGGCAGTTAACCACAGAGTTTACATAAGTTATATATTCTATATATTATATAATAAGTTATATATTCTATATATTATTATAGTTCATAGAATATATTACGAAGGGTATTTGTCTAATTTGAAAAGAACATTTCATTCCGTTTTTTCTAGTACCGTTGCGCAACCATAGTATCTATAGCCGTGGTTTGTATAATAGTTTTTTAAAATAAACCGAATTGGCGCCACAACCGGAGTCGCATACCAGTCCGGCTACCGCGGTTCAAAGCTGATCAAACTGGGCTATCAGTATAATGTTGATTGTTTACGCCCCGGTTCGTGCGTAACAATCGTTTGCCCGGTTTGTGGCTGCAGTGTTATTGTTAAATTGTTTTCAAAAACCATTTACGTGATCCAACGTTTTGTCGTTTTTTATTCTCCACATTTATTCGTGACCCGGTTTCACTCGTCTCCGCGGACCACCGTTGAATTATTTCGATCCTATTGTCTGTGCCCGTGATTATTCAGTGAGTATCCGTGCTCGGCGTTCTATGTTCTATCCGTCGTCGTTCGCCCGAGCGTACGGTCCTGCATAGAGTTTATTTATTTTTATTTATTTTTTTTTTCATATTCGCTCAGATTCGAAATGGTCGCGGAACGTTCGTCGTAAATGGAGCCGAGCAAAGTGACCAGTAAAACGAGCAGCTTGAAATCGTTGGTGCTGAAAGCTTGGGGAGAACGTTGGACGGAAATTCAGTGGGGCATATCCATCAAATCAGTAAGTGCCTTTACTATTTATCAAATTCGACATCACTCTTCGAATAAAGACGGCCGTTGACGCTATCAGTATACGGGCCTCGATCGTGGATTGTAGGATTTCGTGCTCACTTTCACTGAAAATGCTAACATTAGGACGTCTATCAATCAAAAGAATTTCTATTTGATTATTTCGATTGAAGACTACTTATTTCCATTTACAGTTTTTAAGTAACAAGTATTCTAATATCATTGAAATAATGATCAGTGATAAGTTTCTTATCGAGCTTGACAGCCATTTAAAACTAGATACCTAAATTAGTATGATTAAGAATAAACTTACAAAAATTGTGAACTTCATGCACCTAAAATAATTATCAAAATATTATTTTTAAGGAATAAAAGAAATGTGCCATTGAATAAAATGGGTTTTTAATAAAAAAAAAATTAAGTTCTATCAGTTGTTAAATTACGTTGATTCATAAAGTGTAAATATGTGTACATTGTTTATTATTAGGTACTCTATACATTTATAGATTTTTTTGTGTTTTTTCAACAATAATAAATTTAAAATAGTGAAGTATTATTTTGTGCTGTGGATAACCATCCTTGGTCTGAATATCTAATAACTAAAATTTATAACTTGCATAGTTGTATTCAATGTTCATGAATCTTATGTGATCTTAATTTAATGTTCGTCTACATTGATTATTATATACATTATACATTAGTACATTACCTTGGAATTTTGCCTTACTTTGCCTATAATATATTTTTTATATTTTTTGGTTTATAAATATATAAATACCTATAAAGTATGTACATAATATTTTAATTTTATGAACAAATTACTCCTTTCTATACTTATTTAATAAAATGTTGATTCCATCTTAGTTGCGTTTTATTTATAATGTTTAATATGTCTAGTATAGGTAATTAAAATTATAATCTCTATTTAAACTTTCTACGCCACTATTATAATAGTAGTTGTATTTTGTTCTTATAAATATGCTAATTTAAATGTTATTGAAACCTTGAAATAAAAAGTCTATTGACACATCAATTGTATGAAAAGAGAATACAATTTACTACTTATTACAAAATTTATTTATTTATTAGTTTATTAAGAATTATGTACAGTGAAGTGACAGCATTTAAATCATTTTGTTGATCAGGTGTTATAACATCTTCTCAAAATGACTGCCAAGTGTGAACAATTCGAAACCAATAAATGGACAATCATTTCATCCAAAAGCCATATACTCGGATCAGGATGTTTTTCACGCAGTAATGTACCATCATCATCATGTTGTGACTTCTGTCTGTTTTCTACTGAATTAAAACTCCATCATTTGCCTGAAATGGTATTTCCTAATAATAGCTTAGAAATTAAGTATGATGGCCATTCAGGAATACGCTTCTGTGCCTTGGATGCACTCAGAGGTGTAGATCCTTATAAAGCACCTGTGAAAATTGCATGTTCCAATGAATGGAAAGAATCTAGAATTGACTCTGGACTTGTGAATACAAATGTTAATCAGTTTGATTGGACATATTCAACGTACTACGAAGGCACATTATTTGGACATTCGGTCACTGAAGCCACTAATGAACGTATTGATATGGAAAAGCTCAAAGAGCAGGAAGAAATACTTTTCTATACGGACTTGACATTGTTTGAAGATGAATTACATGATAACGGTGTGGCTGTATGTTCTGTGAAAATCCGCTGCATGCCTAGTGGTTTCTTTGCTTTATTGAGATATTTTTTACGCGTAGACAGTGTCATGATTCGTGTACACGACACACGTTTATATAAAGCAACTGAATGGGATTATATGCTTAGAGAAGTATGCCGTAGAGAGTGTTATACAACCATTACACCTGTTGAAAAATCCGGTACATTAACTGACCCTGGAAGCTTTGCCAACACGTTACCTATTGTTTATGAGCGTCATGAAAAAATTAAATTTGATAAAACTTCATAATTCTGCATGTGTTAATATATCTTTTTATATTAGATTGAATAGGTACAATTTTTTAAAGCATTTAATTGTAATATTACCATGAATTCAAATAAAAATTAAATAAATTGTGTAATACTCATTACAATAAATAAATAAATATGTATAATATAAATTATGTATGTATTTCTTTTTTTAAATTGTTATGCATATTATTGTCTAAAATTATTTTGTAAAAGCAATATTTGTTTAATAAGAAATTATTAAAATGTGTTGATCTAAAATATAATAATATTTACTTTTAATTTACTTGAGTTTTTAATCAGCAGTTATTACAAATTGGTTGTTCCTGAATGTAAAAAATAGAAATAGTTATATTTTATTTAAAATATTATTAAAAATGTTGCTCTACAATTTAGCAACTTTTACGATAGTGTGTTCAGTGGGGTGATGGTTTTGATGAATTAAAGAAAAATGTTTTTCAATCCTTAAAGTACAAAAGATTTAATATAATAAATAATATATGAGAAAACTTAAAATAATTATACTCAAATTTAATTTTTAGCTGTACATCTAACAACATTTTTCATTTATTATTACTCAATCAATGTGGAAAAAATTGAATATTTTATTTGTAATTTTCTTTGAGAAATTTAACATTATTGTCATTATTTAACTATACATGTAAAAATATATTATAAGTACATTATTATACTTTAGGTTCTGCCGAGAGGAGTAAGTGGAGATGTTTATAATTTGGCCGACATAATATTGTCCCAGGCTTTGGTCGGTTCTTATCCCAATGTACTTGTACTTTCCTACTTAAGACATTCTCTAAACTGCCAAGTAAGTAAAAATATTAATTTTTATCAAATTACATTTTATTATTATTAATGATTTATATATTTTATGTGAAGCTTGTGTCTTATGCAGCAATTCTACAGCGTATTAGCAAGTATGATAAGTTTCACAAGAGATCGTGTGTCATTGTTTTACTGGATTTCCTAGAATCAACACTTGTATGTATATTTGTTGTTACTTATTCATATTTTATGTTGATTTAATCCTAAAAATAATTTTAAAACATTTGGTTTTGTCAGCACGGCATTACATGTCGAGGTAAACCAGAAGAAAGTGTGCTCCCTGGAGCCCTATTATCATTGGTAGATTGGCTGTTAACATGTGTTCGTAGTGGACATGTGCCTAAAAATGGCGCCACAAATCGACTTGAAGATCGTATTGCCAATAAATCCATCTACATTTTAGAATATCTTTTAAAAAATGATTTTGTATTTGCAATGCTTTATTTGGCAAAACATGATGATGCTGGTAAGTTGTTATGCGATAAGTTAATTATGAGTTGAATGTTATAAAATTGTGCATAATTTTTCTGTTATTTTAGAACTATATTTAGTCATCGTCAATAAGTGTCAAGAAATCAGCCAAGATGTTCAGAATTCTATAGACACAAATATTCCACATGTGCACTCAGTTTTAATGTAAATAATTTTAATAATTTATTTATATATTTACAATATATATATTAAATATATTTCTAAACGTTTTTCCTCTTCTTTTATTTTAGACAATTATGTAATATTGACTTCAAAAATTCAATAAAACTTACAGCAATGGAATCGGTAACAACATACAATGAACCAATAACTTATGTCTTACAACCACTGTTAGCCATTAGAGTAATGTTGAATCCTACAACAGAAACACAAGTGTTAGTAGATAAATTGAAAATGATTCGTCAAATAAAAGTTGGTAACTTAAGTTAAGTAAAATTTCTTTGTTAGACATTATTATTAACTAATATGTTTTATATATTTTAAAAGGGTTACAGCAATCCTCGGTTGTACTGTGAATTGATACGAGCTTGTCTCATGTGCTTGAGAGATTCTTTGAGTAAAGAAGATCATGGACCACAATGGGGTGCATTTACATTCATAAAACTTCCTCATCTGATAAAACATCTGTGCGAGGACTCTAAAAATTTCAAAGCCTCTGAAGAAGTGATTCAAGGTTTTGAGATGTTGTTAGAGATGTTTCCGTTATTAGATTTCATTGACTCACATACAGCCTGTAGTTCAATAGAGCTTTTACTCAATGAGTTAGTGAAATTAGACTTTGTGACCGAAAGTCAATGTAGTTCAATCATTTCTAGGAGGTACTGACTAATTATTTTTTAACTTATCAAATTTATTTATACTAAAAATGTATTATTATATTGTCAACTTCTAGAGCAAGTGTGGTTTCAACACTCAGCAGTCCAAATCCACCATCCAATGTCTTTACAATTATTATGAGAACAGAACCTACATTACAGCGGATGCTTAGAACATTAGACTCTGAATACTCCAAAATTCAAGTTAGTTATTGGATTATGTATCCATTGTGGAGCTAATGTCATTAATATATTTTTTTAGGAGGCTTTAGTTAGTGTACTGAGTCAAGTACTCACTGGAAACAGTTTAGAATTGATCCTAGCAGCTGCATCAGTAGAGGGAAAACTGCGCATGTTTGTTTCTAAAGTTATTAAATTTAATGAATTCAGTAAACAAATCAATCTACAAGATGGTGCCAAGTCCATTTGCACAAATGCATTATTGTTTGATATGACATTTTTGATGCTCTGTTTTATTACTCAAAAATATGGATATCAAGTAATTTAATTCTAAGATTAAATCTAGATTCTAATAAAAAAATTTAAATATTATTTTAAAATCTAAGGCAATTTTTCCTGATGGTGGTGGTAACGATACATTCTTCGAAAAATGGTGTCGGCAGTGTATGGTTGAACTTGGAAATCCTAAGTCTCATGAAAATATGATGGGTGAGTGTGATCCAAATAAAGTAGAAGCATTATTAACAGCGATTGATAACGGAGAAGATATAATAAACTGGTTTGTATTATTTCTCATTTTTAAACTCAAAAGCCCATTAGTTAAATTGTATACTTCCAGTGATACAAGTTGGGATCAAATCTGTGTGTCGATAATTGGAGCTACTCACGATGTCTTAGTTGCCTGGGAAAACTCCACATTAAGTAGTAATGATGTGAAACGTATTTTAGATTCAATGCGTTCATCCATGTTTTGCTTGCCTATTTGTGCAGCAGCATGGCTTTGTTCTTATATGCAGGTATACATTTACCATATTACCATCATGTCAAAAAATTTAAATTATTAAATTATCTAATCAAATTAGGTATTACATCAAGACGCTTTGCTTAAACCACTTAACATGGTACAGCAGTTACTAAATGTTACTCCCAATACTGATGAGAATCAAGAAAACTACTCTAAATGGTAAACATTTTAAAATTTAATGCATTTTGAGTTGTTGATAATTTTTTTTTTTACAGCCGTCAAGTATTGATGTGTCAAATTATTCGGAAAATGCAGCAAGACTTACATCCACCAACAATGCCATCAAAACCTTCTCACAGGTATGTTCACAAATTGGTGTTTCCTCTAGAGATTTTGCTTCATTTTATAACAATAATTTTTCAGTATTGTATCAAAAGACTCCATTCTTGAACAACTCATACCCATTTGGGAGAGTATTCTGGAAGAAGGCTGGTTAAATGTGATAGCTGCTCAAAAATTGAAAACTATATTGTTCACAGCAGGATCAAATTGGTTTGTCAACAATTTAATAAAAGTCAGTAATATCTTATGAATATCGTAATATTTATAATTGTAAATAAATTATCACTATTCAATAATTTCATTCTGCAGGAAATGATGAAGTTGCAATTCTGTGATGAACTGGAAAAAGCTGTAGATTTATTATTCGCAATATTTCACTTTGATATTGAGTTCTGTACACTTGCATTACTTGAACTAATGCCTCAGTACTTGTTTAATCCAGACATGTAAGTTATTCAATGTTTAATGGTTATCTCTTTTCATTTTTAGTAATGATGACTACTCTAAATTAATATTCAATTATCAATGTGAACTAAATGTTAACATTTTAGGACTGAATTTTAACTTTAAAATAATATTTGATATCTAGTTATTAATTAGCATTAATCCTTTAGATCGGTAGTTTTCAACTTCTTTGCGACCCATGATAATTATTATTTTAGTATACTTAATTTTTCATACAACCTTTTAGAAAAAAGAAATATTTTAATGTGGACAACTTTTCAATCACTATTATAATGAAATATGTGTAATAGGTACCTACTGAAATTCATATCATTAATAACATAAGTACCAAGAAAAATACTGGTTCATTTCTCATCACCAACTTATCATATTTAATCATATCCGTGATTTGCAATCGATAAAGTATACTTATAGAACAAAATACTGAATTCATATTTGTTCAAAAAAATAATTAAGGAAAAATGTTTCATTATTATTATTATTATTATTATTTTATAAATGCATTTTAATATAGGTAGTTAAATATTTAAATAAATACTATGAAACTGTTTTATCAATTTTTAAATTTTCAGCAACTAATCTAAAATTATTCAAGACCCAAAATTTGATTGTGACCTTTTGGTTTAGAAACTATAGTATAAATCATAATTTTTTGTGTGATTAATTTGATAGATTTTATTGAAGATCAAAAGACACCAAGACTCTATTAGCTATCATTGACAATCACTGGATGACTGTTATTTTATTTAATATAAATACAAAAAAAAAATCAACCAATTTTCATCATCCAATCTTCATTTTACTTGAAGATTTATAAAAAAAAAAATTATAATTAATAGATATATTAAATGGTTTTAAACAATCAACCAAATCAATAGTTTTTATGCAATTGTGTCTATTTCTAAGGGTTAATTCAATTTATTAAATTGCTTGCAGAAATATTGAACTAATTGAACCACAACAGACTGCTTTGGCTAAATTGTGTTCATACTGCATTTATGCATCAGTGGAATTACAACAAAACAGTATAATCAAAAATGAAGTCCTCAAAACAACCAATAGCATGGATATTGTAAGAATGATACATCTCTATCTAGTTGGTTTTCATCAAATTATTTTTTAATTTTAGGACATTGATAATTCATGGCCACCTAACAAAATAATGCGCTTGGACAATGGTGACTGTGATACCACTAATACTGGTATAAACGGAACATTGTTAAGAGCACTAGTTGCACTATTTCGCCGTATTGCTGTAGTCGCTTCTAGACATGAACAGTTGTGTCGAGAAACTCATTTCGTACTTAGGTTACTCGAGCAACTTGTCATGTGCGGACGAGGATCATCACAAATCATTCTTAGACATTTGCCACAATCTCTGGTTAGTAATCATACTATATTGATCATACTCTATAGCTATATAGTGAATATACCTATTGTGACTTGGGTTTTGTGTTTTAGTTACCAAATTTGATACGCTGTGTTCCAGAACTGTTTACTGTTGACCTGATATTGAACTTATATGATTTAAATTGGCCATCTGGTCGTAAAGCTGCCACTAGTGATTTATGCTTGTTGCAGAAAACTCGTTGTGCAAAAAATACTGAGTAATGTCTATTTATTATTGTAAAACAAATGTAAACACTTATTTCATTAAATATAAATTAATATTATTGATTTCAGGTATTTGTAGTGGAGTCTTATGAATGAAAATCAACCGAGCAGGTGTACTGAATAATTGTGTGCTAACAAAAATTAACTAATGGTTTTATACCATTACAGACCGATATTGGTCATGGATGTCCAACCATTTGTAATAATGTACAGTATTACAACAACAAATACTTGGAACACTTATTAATAATGTATTATGGAATTTTTTTTTTATATATTTATATTATAGAATTTTGTATTATAACCTACATAATATGTAGTTAATTATTGAATAGTATTATGTTCAAGTGATTTAATAATATGATAATTTTTTTTAATACTATTTATTTTGTAACAACATATTATGAAAAAATATTCAATTTCTAACTTCATTGACCTATATTATTCAAATAGACATTTTCTCTACACCCAATTGTAGTTTTATCATAAAATTTGTGTGGAATAAAATACTTTTACAATATATTATGGGAAAAAATTTAATAAATGGTTTTGAGAAATAGATTGATAAATCTATCAACAAGATTATTCATTAACCGTACCAATAACTTATTGGAAGGGAATCAAAGAAAGATTAGTTTCCAGAGAAAAAATAAATTTTGATTCAATCAATAATGTTAATAATATATGTGTATTCATTCTTGTATAGGTGGGCATTTTTACTTGGAAATCAAATTAGAATTTAAAGGTGTTTTCAAGTAACTGAGATATAATTGGTGGTGTAGGCATATAATATACAGTGGACCCAGTTTATGAGACCCACTTTAGAATACAATAAAGTTTTAAAGTTATAACAGAGCAACCTTATTGGCAAAGTGAGAGAAACCATGAAAATAATATTATAATTTATCATTATTTTATTTTGCTATTTTATTTTTATAAATCCTACTGATTTAGATATTATTCATATAATATCTCAATGTTTCTTTTATTGTGATATGAGTTTTTTTCTTATTTCATTATTGTTTGTGTCTGTGTACATGTCGTCGACCAGAAGAAAACCTGCAACTTTTCTGAAAGGGAATTTTGTCTAGCAAGTACTAATGGAAGGTTATTTTTTTGATTTTCCGAAGGTTGCTTAAAGTGTTCATCCACAGAAAAATTTAAACTCTGTATTTGTTATTTTAGTTGTCACAGCAACACATACAAATTTTTGTTTACTTACAATATTACATATTATACAGGGTATTGGGTGTCCCACTGAGATCTGACAAATGCAATAACTTGTTCTAATCATTATTTATAAATTCTATAGCTGTGCTTGTCACAATGAATGATCAGTGATAATTAAGGTTGGGGATGGGGAACTAAATAAATTTATTCTTTCCCTAGTTTACATATAACAAAATCAACAATATATTTCCTTCCCCAGTTCTCATATTTTCAATGTGAATAAAAATTATTTATAAAAATGATAAAAATAGTACCTACTATATATATATATATACTTATTATATAAATAATAATCATATTAATTAAAATAGTAATTATAAGGATGAAGATTGATTACTAAAATGAAGTTATCCAAATGAATGAAGTACTGATTGATTGATTAATTAATGTGATAAAAATTTTGAAAATTGATTTGAATTCGTCGTTAAGTCTACTTTAGATCAACTTTCTCACTTTTTTTAATTTTTGTACTTAACATCCCCAAAAATTAACTTTTGTTGATTTTTATGTTTCCAATTCGTTTAATTCTATTTTGTGACATTTTGGAGAAAAAAATCAAAAATTTGAGAAAGTCGATCTAAAGTAGTTCATGAATTCAAATTAGTTTTCAAAATTTTTATCGCATAAATTGATCGATCGGTACGTTGGAAATAGAAAACGTTTAAATTCCTATGTTTCACGTGTGATGACAGGGACGGAAAATCATGGCTTACAATCCCCTTAAATCGATAGATATCTAAACTGAATAAAACAAGATACTTAAGGCAGAGGTTCCCAACCTTTTTTGACTCACGGCACCCTTAGTCATTATCTGAAAGCCGGAAGCACCCTAGGCCCTATACTCTATACCATATATAGTCTATAGACCGCTTCGGTTATATTAATTAGCGCATAAGTATAAACAAAAGTAGTAAGGTGTATATAGCTATATATCAGGGGTCGGCAAATAATTTCTATTGGAGTCCTGAAGATTAAAATAATAAATCAATGAGGTCCAGTAAAAAAATTAAACAGTCTAGAATGGCTCCAACCCTTTTAGGCAATACAAAACAATTTAATTCTGTCCACTCCTTCATAAACTTCCTATTTTCGATGTCAATTTTGTGTTTTTTACTCAATCTATTGAAAGAATAATAAGAAAAAATAATATAAAACAAAAAAAGCACTATATTCACGGCGAATTTTCACGTACTTTATCATTAACTAACTTGTTATTTAGAAAATACGGATTATAGACAAATAATATAACTATTTCAATGGATAGCAACTATAAGCAATAAATGTAATTTTCGCCGTCGGTATATTTGATATTGTCGCTACTCGGCCGTTGGCCGATAACATCGTAATAAAACTGATTATTACCTGCCCGATAAAATATTTGCAATGATCTATGACATAACTATAATCTGAGTTTGATAAATTAAATTAAATAAATATTCTCTATTAATAATAATACTATTACAGTAAATAACATAGTGAAGTACAGTTGACTGCAAGGTCTGGAGTTTTGCCTTTCGCGGTCCGCCAGTGGCCGACCCCTGCTATATACTATAATACTATAATAACAATGTATATTATACATGCACATATTACATTGTATATATTTTTATTTTTAATTATTATTTATTTATTTATTATTTGATTTTATATTATAGTCTGTTTTATTATTCACAGATTTTTCATGAAATCGTTTTTTTTTTTTATAAAAATATATTTCAAATAATTTCGCGGCACCCTGGTTAGGAACCTCTAACTTCAGGTGTATTATGTACATATTGTGTATTTGTGCGGCACGGCGGCCCTCGGGTTTCCAGCTATCTGCAACCTAACCTTTTGTATTGTGTTTGATATCGGTGGTATAAAATTACATGTTTATTTTAAATTTCAATTAATAATAACTAATTATTTATTAACTTTATCAGACTAAATTTATACCTAAGACAAGACCCCTGTGGATGTCCTCTTTAATTTTAAAAAAACTGCACGACGATCCAATAAGTAGTTTCGGAGTTTATCCCGAACAAAAAAAAGCGACTTCAATTTATATAATAGTATAGATATATATCTCCCGTTTTCCGTGTTGATGTCTTCGTCCTGTGTTAAAACATTATTGTTTCCCTCCGAATTGTTGGGTCGAAGACAAATCCCTGTTTTTTTTCTTATCTATAACAATGATTTCGGCTCTTCTGTTCTGTATATTATATATAAATAGATTATATATTATTGAGTAGTATCATACATTCTTCCACTAAACTCTATTTTTTTACGGTTCTGCTGCGCAGGTTCCGGGTTCTGTATTATTTTGAGAACAATTTAATCGTAATCTTTTAACAGTCATTTATATTTTAACATACTGATATATATATATATTGTTTGTCATTAATGAACAAGGACTCCGAATACTAAGACGTAGCTAGGGCCCTAGTAGGAATTCATATCCCCCTGCTGTGGGTGTTACTGTGTTAGGTAGTTAGGTTCAATTCTATTAAATTACATACCTACCTAATGCTACACCATAATACAGGTAACAGGTTCTCAACTGTACGGAATCGACGAAACCACTCGGAATGAGTTGAGATCTTTTTCCGGTGGAAAACTGAGAACCGAGCTACATCCGAACAACGAGGTTTATACACCGCAGTTTTCGCTAGCCAAGAAGTGGAGCACGGTGTTTTCCCGGCTGTGGCCGTTTGGACCAACTCGTTGGGTAAGTGTCATCGCTATTTCCTATCATATTATATATACAGTTTCGTTGAAGTTACTATATGTAAAGATTGACGAAACAATATTAGTTGCGTATCTGCCATATCAATATATTATCATGGAATGGAGAGTGAGGATAAAAACTAATTTTTAGTATTAGTTAAAAACATAGGGAATTAGGATCAAGATGACGCATCATAATATATTTCAAAAAATATTTTTATGTCATACCTATATAATATAATATTAACAAATACAAAATACAGCATATTATATAATAACATTAATAATTACAATGATGGTGATACTAAACCTAGTTTATAAAGTTTATTACTTCGACTATCTTTATGAAAGAAACGGAAACCCCTCCTTGACTTCTTATGCACACATTTTTATTTTTGATATAATTTACTTATAAAATATTGTTTTATATTATACTTGGAAAATTGGGTGATCAGCTTCATATTATTGCATTTAATAGGTAATTTTTTAGTATTTCCATAAAAATGCATGAAATTGTGAACAATTTAATTATAACATAATATGGTATAAAAAATGGGCATACGGTACTGACCTTGAGGAAGTGCTTTAACACTTGCCTGCATTATGTAGATAATTAACGTATTGCGACTTATGCGTGATATGTATTGTAGTTCGATAGGAAAGCCGCAAACCCGGAAAGTTTGGACTTTAATGGATGGTCCAAGAACCACCGATGGGCCTTGGGTCATCCGTTATTAAGCATGAACCGGGCATTGTTTGCGATGCATACACTGTGGGTGCGTAGGGTCACTGGTTCGAACGCTCGTCCCGTGGAGCTAAAATCTCTGACTCTCACGTAACGGGACACCAATCTCAAGTGTGTTCCACAGTGTGGTGTCACACCCATGGTGTCCAAATGTCGTGTCGTCGACAATAATGATGACCTCTGTCTCTTCGTCTTTCCAGGGGCTCTTCTTCTTCCGTACCTGTTTCTTCTTCTTCTCTTCATACAGGGCAGATACATATACCCAGCCAGTCAATTGAGATGTACTTAAAAATTTGTACCGCTCAGCAATAAAATAGGCCACTAAATCTGTCGTGGATGGTCAATTAGTGACGCGGGTTCAAAGCCCCAAAACCGCGGCAAAATTTTTTTCCCAATTTTTTTTATGTCGTTCTATATTGTGTTATAATCCCATGTGTATTAATCCCAGAGTTTACACCCGGGGTCTTCAACCAACGGCCCCGCCAAGCTAACCTGTGTTTTGAAAATATTACAATAATTTTCAAACTATTAATTTCGTATTTGAAAAATAATTTACTTAGCTCTGCGCCATTGCATATAATGTTTATGGTTTAATTAGTTTGGTTTTGTCATTACGAATGTATATGAATCGCCAATACTAGGTGCCGTACCTCGCTTTAAAAATTTTAGTGTTAAAGGATTTTTAATATATTACTCTTTTAGTACTTCAACTAAAACTATAATACATCATATTATTATTGTAAATCAAATAACAAATAAACTTGACTTGATGAATTTTTTGTGTGCATGAAACTACATGAGGATAGCGAACTCATAATGTTTTGTAATCACATTAAATGATAAACATAACAATTACTAAAGAAATATAATTTGTTTGTTTACGGTAATTTTAATTTTGTACATTAACAACCAAGAAGACTTAATTTGGCATTGCATCCACCACATTAAGATAATAAATAATAATAAACAGAATTATAGTAATAATGTACAAAGGTATTGATGTAAACACACTTCTTAAGTTATAATATAATCAGTCATAACGCAAACTAAAAGACAATAATATTTTGTAGATCATATATATATATATATATATATATATATAAGATATAATGTATGCAATAATAAATAATAATTATAATAAAAATAACAATACGCGTAATTAATTTGTATGAGTAGACACATAGCCATCTAAAAAGTAATAAACATTAAATGCCAATCGCATTTTAAAATAATATAATATAGGTAGAAAAAATAATAAAATATAATTAGATAGTAAAAAATTATAGCTTAGACATGTACAAAGTTATATACATTTTATTATTTTATTTTGTTTTGATATAATAGGTTATGAAAAATATTATTAATAGACTTTAACATAAGCACGAAATATTAATAGGCAGTATAATGTTTGTCAGAGTGAAAAAAAGCCAATGTGACTTCTATAAAACAATAACAAGTTTTCTAACTTTTGAAAACAAAAGCAAAAGCATTTTGATACAAATTTAAAACATACATATGGAAATGGATAGTAAAAAAACAATAGTTGGCTATTTTGATCAGTTACACACAATTCAAAAAAAAAAAATTTGGCTAAAAAAATTAAGATTGATCTAACTTTACAGTAAACAATTATCCTTCCACTAACCAGTAAAATATCAATGGAGGTTTATTTTTCACAACCTATATTACGAATACATTGTAGTAAAAATTATTCACAACTTTTAATCGTATGTAAAAAAAACATTATGTATACGTATATTACATTTAGTTAACACCATGCAACTAACTTTGGTACTACAATTCTATTCAACCAATTATTTGTCCAATAATATATTTAATAGCATTAAAACATTAAAATATTGTTGATATATAATATTGTCATAACTGCACTTATCACACTTGATGTCTGAAAATCGCACAGAGCACAAGTACACAATATGCTAGAATTATCATTACTACTATTACTATTTGTATGTATTGGTACAAACAAAAAGCATGTTTAAGGATAAGAAATATTATGACCAAATGATAGTTTGGAAAAAAAAAAGATACTATAAATTCAGTTATTGTAGTCGATAAATATTTTTAAAACATTTAATAAAATAAAATACCCACTATGAGGTATTAAAATTTAATCCATTTAATGATTAAAATATTTATGTGGTTTTTATCAATACATGTACAGTTATGAACAATGTCCAATAATATGTAATATATATACTTTCAAGATTATTTTAATAGTTTATTTAGGTATTAATTAAATATACTTGAGCACTAATATTATTTAAACAATAAAACAAGGGAAAAATAAAAATAATTCAACTATAGCAAAGGTAATAAAGTAATCATAATATGTGAAATATAATATTATTGGCTTATAGAAAAGAAAACACATTCTTCTGAAGGAAAAATATACTTTGATAAAAGTACTAATTTTTAATTTAATAATTTTTTATCATTTTAAATTAATTTTGAAATCAGCTAATTATAATGTATACACAGATTTCATTTTAACTATCAATAATCATAATATAGCAAATAATAATCCTGAACACTGGAAAATTAGATTGAAGTAAATTATTTGTAATTTTTATAGTTAATAGTTTAAAGACAAATTATATAATGAACCGCCAAGAATAAATTATTATACAACATAGTCTATATGCAACTACGAACATATTACATACATCAAATCTTATCACTTAGAAAACGGCTTAAAAATTACATGTCACTTTATACCTTCCAGAGGATAACAATTATTTAAGATATATATTTACAATGTGTTTATGGTAACAAAATGTATTATTGACAAAAGTTATTTTTTGGATTTTATTGAAATATTATAATATTTAAAACTAAAATTAGTTGATTTTTTTTATCTTGTTCATTACTATCATATAATTAATTATTTACTATTTAGTTTAATAGTTTTAATTATAACCCAGATGAGGAAGTCTTAATAGTTACAATTGTTTTGGCAATTTATTGGCAACAAAAGAATTAATATGGCTTAAATTCTATAAACAAAAAAATGTAGAATTTTTTTTAATTAAGAACTACGATGATCCTTGGCAAGTAGGAGCAGCCCTCTCCAACAAATTTTAAAAACATTAAAATGTTTATTATAGAAGTGAAAATAATTTCATAAATATTTTTGATACGAATTTTTAGATATGTTCGTCTATCCTCCTTCTTTCAATAATACCTACATCCTTGTTAAGAAAATAAAACAGAGAGAAAAAAAATTCAAATATTAAAGTAACAATAAAAAGTTACAACATTACAACTTAGGTCAATTAGTATTAAAATATAAAGTAGTTGACTTATGTAATAATCTAATATAAAATAATATGTCACTTCGATTGAGATAAATGGTTACGCATTATCACAGATGACGGAACGATCAGTTGATAAATTTTAAGTAATGACTAGTGGCTCGTCATCTGAAAAGCCTTGAACTGCTGGTTCATCATCTGAAAAATGTATAGTATAATTAAAACGTATTAAAATTAATAATTATTTATTATGAATGTAAGTACAATTATAGGTTTTTATACCTTTAAATACTCCTAGACCTAAGGTAGCATGAAAAAATACCCAAACTTAATTAGGAATTAATGAAATAAATTAAATAATAATTTTATAATACCATGAAGTTCACACAACAAAAGATAAAATATAACTGAAACAAATATTTAAAAAAAATTACTACTAACCTAGACTATCAACTCCAGTAAAGGTGGCTGATCCAGACCGTGTATCGTATCGACTATTAGCAAATTGCACAAAACTATTTTGTAAATTTCTATGTCTAACAACAAAGTATACTAAGCCTGCAGACAATCCTATTACTAGAAGTACTAAAATCATGGATGTCCAACCAGTATTGACACCAACAACAACTGGGTTAGAATTTTGCATATCAACTGTAAAAAATACATAAAATATGTAAATTAATTTTTTAAATAAAACCACAATTAATGAATGAAAATATAAAGTTAGTGAATATATATATAACATTTACCGCTATTTAAATTATTAAAGGAGAACACTTCAGACATACGAGATACATAGCCTGCTTCTGTGGCCAGTTGTACAGCAATTGACAGTTGATTACTTATGGGAGGATCACTGATATTGAATGGTGAGTCCTTAGCACTGTATGTTTGGGAGATTGTGTTATTTATTTCACTGCCAGTAGATATATGTACCAAATAATGAATGACGCTAAAATAACACAAATATATGTATCATATTATATTGTTTGATATCAATAAAGCATTTGGACTTACGATTTTTGAAGTGTAGAGGGTAGTATGGGTTTTTGCCAAGATACTTTTAAGTGACCAGCGGACAGGTAGAATACCTTAACCTGGTGGGGAGCAGGTAGTTCTGGAGCACGATAATGAATTGATGGCGATGGGATGGCGTTTGGTGTAATAGTTGAAACACTGATATAATAATTTCCACCATAATTTATTGGAACGGTGAGATGAGCTTCAGCATCAGATACATTTGGAACAAGAATTTCAGTCTTATTATTTTTGTAAGTCTCCAGGATATTTACCTGAAAACAAAAAAGGAAATACAATTTGAATACAGGTAAATTAAATAAAAATTTTAAACAAAAAGACTCTTACTTTAAAAGACTGTTGAACTGAATGACAAGATGCTTTCCAGCTAATAATAATCATTGCTTTAGTTGAATGTTCCATTAGTTCAATTTTAATATCTTTAGGTGGAGCAGTTGGGTCGAATGGAGTGGTAATTTCGAGTGGTCTTTTAGACAATGGCCCAACACCATTAGGGCCAATGATACCAACATCAATCGTAAGTGATGTACATGATTCAATATCATTTAAAACAGCTATAGTTGCTTTAGTTTCAAGCTTATGTCCTAAAATAAATTTTAAGATAAATTATGAAAGTTAATAAGATTAAGATAAGTAATAAGATTAACGAACCACTGAGAAGTTCATTAGTACTAGTGCCATAATAAACTCCGTACAACCACTTTGTTTTTTCGAACTGCTTAGGTGCATCCCAAAGTACTTTAATAGTGGACTGTTTCTCATTTTTAATGTTAATTATAGAACCACTAATATTGTTTACAGTTGGTAATTGTTGACCTAATAGATTAAAAAATAATGAAAATTGTTTGTCTAGGTTGAGTAAGTACTAATTGAACTGAAATTTACCTTCAGTCAATGCAGAAATAGTGTATTTCATGCCAATATATCGTTTATTAAATGGTGTTACATTAATCGTATATGTAACACCAGGTGATAATTTGGTAACTAAAAATAAACAATAATCAAATAAGATATAAAAATATTCTAAAAAAATTTGTTTTACTTATTAATTTCAGGTCCTTTTTATCATTAGATACGTTAAAAGACTGAATAGAATTAGGATAGGGTCCTTCTTTAATTGGTGCTGATGATACAACATTAAAACCTTCAGCATGTTCAACACTTTCCCAAGATACAGTCAAACTATTTTCTGTTGCATTAATAATATTTAATTTTAAATTAACATCCACTAAAGAATCCTCATCAAAGTGGAACCGTTTCACAGCAGATCGCTCAGATTCATATTCAGATGACTTGGCAGTAACCTAGATACCAAACACATTATTACTCAATACATACATTATATTCAAGTTATTTTAAATCATGAAATACTTGCCCAAAAACTGTATTCAATACTTCTGCGATACAATGATGATCGGACAGGATATGATTGGGTAGCATTATTGTAATCAGCTTCAACAGACAAAACCATGGCTGGATGAGGTGGCTCAACGTAAACATTATATGATAAAATGCGACCAGCTGGATTTTCTGGTCTAGTCCAAGTGACTAATACTTCTTCAGAATTGACTTGTTTAACTATTACATTTAATGGAGCACTCGGAACTGTAAATTAAATTAATAAAATAAATGAAATTTATCAATATTAATTAATTTAATTTAAGAAAATGTAATTGTAGATACCTCCTTCTGTAGTTGTCGCCAATATAAAATATGCAGGTGGATAAATAACATTCGGTTTATTTTGTTCTCGGACATATACAGTCAAATTGTAAGTAGTATATGGTTTGAGAAATGTAAACTTATAGTTAGTTTTAGTTGTCCAAGTTTTATTAACGCTTGTTTCTGGCATTCGCATTTCACTTATTGATGGTAAATATTCTAAGTTACTAGAATACATTGGAGCCATCCAATAAAAAAGTAGAGTATATGGAGTTGTCTCATGATCTTGGATGGACATTAAAGACACCTATAAATAATTTGTTTTACATATAAATACAATGTTAAAACAAAATATACTTAAAAAAATAAAAAATAAAAATAAAAATTGTCATTTACCCTAAAATTTGTACTTAATAGACTTTTTAAAGAAATTTTTAACCATAGTAAAAATTGTCAAGAGAGAGTAATATGAAAGTTAGGCTCAATAACTTTATTAATTAATTATACTAATTTTAAAACAAGACAAGAGAATAAAAATCTAATTAAAAGTCTAGAAGACAAAAAAGAAAAAAGAAAAGAAAAGTAGTGAAAATTGATATAAATAGCCAAATAGATAAATGGATACCTATCTTTTTTTTTTTTTTTTTTTTTTTAATATATTAAAGTAATTTACAATCTATAGAACTTTATGTACAATGAGCAAATTTGATAGGTAATATAATAATAAATAACAGAATTTAACATTTGTGGGCAAGCACTCAGCAGCACCACCCGAAATACCTATTTTATATTGTATATAAATATATGGCAACAAAAATATAGAAATTTGATCAATTCCTTAAATTACATAAAAAGATCCAAATCAAATATATTGAATAGAATAAAGAAAAAAATCAAATTGATTACAAAATATTTTCATTGAAATAAGAATAAATTGGCTTTCATATATAATTTTGATACTAACTTGTATACTGTAAGTTTTATTAATTGTATTACAATTTTCTTCATCAGTACCATCATAACAATCATTATGCTGATCGCATCGTTTTGATGCAGGTATACATCTGCTACCATCACATGGGAATAGACCTACTCCACAACTTGGAGTTCCTGGGGCTAAGTAAAAAATAAAAATTGGGTTTACAAAAATTATATATTTGAACTAGCCGCTTGGTTATTAAATAATAGTTATTTATTTGAAATTATTAATAAATAATAAGTATTATTTACTTTGATTATTATTATTACAAAACATTTCATCACTTCCATCTGGGCATTGTGGGGTTCCATCACAGACTTTATCGACACTAATACAAGATCCAGATATACGACATTTAAATTCCCTATTATTATTTTTGCAACGACCAACAAAATTGTTGTTTTTGCAATTGTTTTCATCTTCACCTTGATCGCAATCAGCAATTTCATCACAAACCCACGAATCTTCAATGCATAAGCCTAAATCAAAAATAATTATTTACATTTCAGATTTGTTATAACGAAAATATTTTAACAAAAGAAAATAAAAATTTGTTCATGACCAGCCATTAATTTATTTAATTTTTAAATTTTATGTAGATGATTCATTTTATAAAGGCGTTAAATGATGAAAAAAAAATCTATAATCAACTTTATTTTAGATGTAAATTAAAAAAACAAATCAAACCATTATTGCACTGGAAATAATGTTGAGGACACATATTTTTAGGAGTAGAAACAGTAGTAGTTTTTTGAACATCTACAGATGCTACAGTTCCACATTGTTCTTCATCTAACCCATCTTCACAATCCATTACTTTATCACACTTCCACCAATAAGGAATACATTTTCCACTGGTACACTGGAATAACCATTCACTACACGTATCCTAAATATTTGTATAAAATAATAATACATTTAATATAATTATAATTAGTAATATATTGATACTCAAAATTAATTAAAACATTTTTTCTTACATTAGTGTAGAATGTTGATGTAGGAGTTGTATTTGTATCAACAATGAAATGCTTAGTTGTAGAGGAACAATTTGCTTCATCACTTTTTAACCCATCATTGCAATCATCATCTCCATCACATTTCCAAGATGCAAATATACACTTTTTATTGGCACACTAATTTAAAAAGAATAAATATTGTAATAAATATAAATTAAAATTAACTAGTTATAAAGTGTTATAAACCTCGAATTGCCAAGTTTCACAGTTTTTAGTTTCACAATTAATTTCATCTTTGCCATCTTGACAATCTTTTTCACCATCACATTGCCATTTAATTGGAATGCAAGTATTTGCAGTATCAGGGCAAAGAAAACTACTTGCTAAAACAGAAAATGAAGATTCATATATTATAATATAATTGAGATAAAAAATATGAACATAATATACTAACCTGGGCAAGTGGTTGAAGAATTACTGGAGACATTAGAACAGTCAACTTCGTCTGATCCATCGTGGCAATCATCTTCCAAATCACAACGCCAATGCATTGTAATACACCTGCCATTTTTACAACGAAACTGGCCATCCGAACAATTAGAATATTCTAAAAAATTTTAAATTAAAAGTAATTTTTAGGGTTGATTAAAATAGATTGAAATATGGAAGAAGGGGAAAAATGGTTGGACTTAATTGTATTATGAGGATAATTATTTTAGTGAAGATGTTGAAAATCAAGTTAAGGATAGGTAAAGAACATAAGGGATCTTACATAGTTGATTTTGAAACCTAACAGCAGTTAACAAAAATATGTTCAGCAGTAAACTAGGTATTGCATTTTCAATTCAATTAAAAATTGCCTAATATAAGTGTTACTAATGGGTGGCTGCTTTTTTCAAAATTTTCACATATATTTTCATTTAATTAATATGTAAATTGCTCATGTTAATGTTATTAGGGACAGTAAAGTGTTTTTAATAATTTGTATGTAATTTTGTTTAACTAGTATCACATTTATTTATTGTGCTCAATTGGTACAGATTATGGATTCTATTTAAAAAAAAAAGATTTTAAACAAAATTAGTTTAACAATTCTGATTAATCTAAAAGACAAATCTCTACCATAAATTTCATTCAGCAAACACAAAATATTGTGTACAGAAAATAGTAAAGACAGATAATTTCTATTAAACATTTATATCATACATAATATTGTGAAAATATAAACATTTTTATTGATGATAAGTATAATAGTGAGAAATAAATAAATAGTTATTAAATAATTATAGAATATTATATAATAAAAAAGTTATAATACTTAAATTACCAAAAAAAAAAGAAAAGATTGTTTAAATGATTTATTAAATGTTAAAGGCGTCTGAACTAGAGTGACCATACATCCCGTTTGGAATGAGATTATCCCTATTTTAATAATCATGTCCTGTTGTTCTGACAAAATACAAATGGGATGCTTCTTATCCTGTTTTTAGAAAATTGTTTTTTTTTTTTTTAATACCATTATTTCCATATCATTACATTATAATTTGAAAAAGAAAAATGTTATTTTTTGAAACAAGTATAAATCACTTTTATACTTAAAATTTGAATTCTTTTTATCTTATGTAGAAAAATAGTTGGACTCAGATATTAGGTATTCTTGCTTGAGCAGGGATTCAAGAAAGTATTAAATATTTATTCAAAAATGAAAACTAAACCGGGATTGGAATATAGATTTAAGTATGAATATAAGTTATTTGATGAATATAATCATGTAGTTATGGCATATAAGTTAAAATTGTAGGGTAAAAAAATTATTCAAAAAAGTCATAGAAAAATGATGTGATGTATTCCAAATACTAGAAAAAAAAATTCCTTAAATAACTTTTCAATTATTATTGAATACATATTATCTATTTCTGAAAAAAGTGTATCTGTAGAAATAATATTTTCAATAACAAATGTATTATGGATGGATAGAAAAATTGTTTTAATATAAAAACCATAAGATGGATGGTAATTATTGCAAAACAGCACTGAAAATTTAAGTTGTTCACATTTATGTAAATTTTTTTTGAAGCATCCAAAATTGCTAAATTCAATAAGTTTTTGCAAAAACTATAAAAAAAAGTGAAAAGTGTAAAAAAAGGATAATTAAATTCATGAATAATGAAAATAGCTGATATAGAGAATTTTCTTTATTTTTAGTTAAAAAAATAATGAATCAGTACCTAATGATGAATAACTATTGTTAGATACTTTAATGATAAAAAGTAAATCATTTTATTGTCAGTAAAAAGCAGTCTTCTAATTTTTTAAAAATATTTTATTTTTATAATTATTATAATTATGTTTTAAAATGCAATTTTCTTTTTGAGGAGGAGAGTAACAACTGTCCCGTTTATTTTTTCTCAAAATGGTCACTTTAACCTTACACAATTTGATATGGTTGGGCCTGCATATCACACCTGACCAAATCAGATGTTGTGTGTAGATACGACCTTTATATTTATACATGATCAAATATAGTCAATTAGTTATACTCGGTCACCTGACATGACCCAATTGGATGTTAGTCATGTGACATGTTTATACACGATCAGATATGATGTCCAACCATATCATATAGTGTGTAGGGACCTTTAGAATAAAACCTTTTGAAGAATGTAAATAATCTAATTTTCATCTACATCATTTTCACTATTGATTTACTCGAGTTGCATAAAAATTAGATTTAAAACCATAAGAAGGAACAATATTACACTAATTAGGATATTCATTAAATTGCTTTCATTAGCTACAAATTATTATTCAGAAATAGATACTATACATTCTGAGAATAATGAAATCAGACAATAATTGAATATAAGGTCAAAAGTATTCTTTAAAACATGTACTAGTGATACATACATATATATTAGATTTAAGAATCAGTGATCTTACCATTATTATAATTTATAATAATTGAGTTCATTAACTATTAATATTTGATAATACATTTGTTTAAAAAAAATTATCATTGAGATTCAAAAACTTAAACCATAAAAAAAAAATCTATATTTACTGCAATGTAATTCATCTGAACCATCCTCGCAGTCTGGATCAAAATCACATGTCCAATATAATGGAATGCATTTTCCGTTATTACATTGGAATGAATTTGGACCACATGAAACTTTACTACACTTAGTCTAGAAAAAAATTATAAAATCATTAATAGTATAGATATAATAAAGCAGAGTTGACTGTCTTACTGAAAAATGTAATATATCTAAAAAAAATATTTTTATTGGACATTGACCTTTTGGAATAAAAATTATCATTAAATTATTGTTGTTAGTAATATAATAAAAATATTGACATAGTTATACAAATAAGTTTATTATTTTAAATTAATTATCTATTAAACAATTAGAAATTTAACATTTAATATGTTTTATATTGTAAATAAGATTCACATGAGAAAAAGATGCAAGAAATAGATTAACCACACCCGATAGATATTTGTCATTAACAAATTATATTAAATCCGATCTATTTTAAATCGTTAAATTAACATTATAAATGTAATTTAATTGGTATTATAAAAATAGTATTACTTAACACAGTGTAAAAAATCTTTTTGAGTTATTATAAAGAAAAATATTATAATATACTTTTATCGTTAGTGATTTTTTACTAATGAATAGTGAAAAATACAAATTTAAAATTAAATGTTTTGTGGAGAGTAATAAATTATTGAAACTTACTTCATCTGAATTATCTCCACAGTCATTATCACCATCACATTGCCAATACTTAGGTACACAGTTGCCATTAGAACACTGAAAATAGTCAACTGAACAAGTATGACCAACTATAATAAAAAATGTCAAAGTAAAAATGTATATTAATAAGTTTAATAAATCTACTTTTAATTGTATCAAATAATTAATTACAGTATAACATAATACATTAACATAATAATATAAATTGAGTTTATTGGCAGATAAGAGGTTTAGCCACCTACTCAATAACTTCTTATTTACTTAAGCTTTTTCAGGAATTTTTGCCAAATTTTAAAAATTTGTATAGTTTAATAAAAATTTTCTCTATTTTTTTAAGTATGAAATATTAAAGGAAATCAATTTTTCTATACATGTATATAGTGGACGCTGTTTGTAAGACTCAAGGTCATGGATATAAGGTTGTTTATATATCATTAGTAACAAGTAATGAAAAAAACATAAATTAATAGCATTACCTGATGGACAAGTTCCATTTTCAAATGGTTCCTTAAGACCAGGGCAAAGACAAATATCATCAGATTTACTCATATTGTCAGGACATTGACAAGAAAACTTTTGATTTGGTAAACCAAAACAAAAATGAGAGCATTTATTACTGGCACATGCATTACTATCAGTTTGAGACATGTGAGAAAACACCTACAACACAGTATATAAATAAAAACTATAACCATTATCTTAGTAATATATTATACTTTTAAATCCATTAACCCAGGTAAATGTACAGCTATTGTTTGTATTTTCGCTCCATGATCTTTATCGGACATAAAAATAGAATTTTGTTTCCAATCATCCCAATAGATCCAATCTTTAAGAACAGCAACAGCAAATGGATGAGATACTTTTTCCTGTAATTGATATATAATAAATTTTACATTCTTTCAAATAATAATAATTATTCTTACATCATCTTTAATAATTTTTTTCATATTATTTCCATGTAAATCACAAGAGGCAATATAATCGTGACGAGCATCAACCCAGTATAATCGTTCAGCTATGTAATCAACAGCTAATCCATTTGGCCATACAACATATTCATTATTAATTAAAGTTTTCACATCGGACCCATCTAAATTAGATCTTGCTACTTTGGCATTACCAACAGCCCAATCAGTCCAAAATAAATATCTGTAAGTAATTAATAATTTAATATTATAATACAAGTTATAGCTTTAACTTATTTATATACTTACCCTGCTCTAGGGTGGACAGCTATTCCTCGAGGTTTTTTTAAATAAGTAGGACCTAAAATAGTTCGACGCATGTGACCAGGAATTTTATTATCAGTACGGATAACTTCTATTTTTGACATAGCACCATCAACTAAGTAAAGATGTTTAGAAACCCAATCATATGCCATTCCTTCAACACTACTAAGACCAGAGTTTACTAATATTTCTGGACCTTCTTTGCCATCAGATAAACATTGTCGCTAAAATAAAATTATTCATTTAAGATTGACAGTATATAAAAAGCAAAATATTAATAAAATATTTAAATACCCCAATGGTATCAGTTACAATATCAGCCCAAAAAATACAGTTATTTTTCACATCAAACTCAACAGCAATGACATTTTCAAGTTTACGGATGGGTAATACTTCAAATGGTTTATCATTGAGACTTAATCTAAGAATACGTTCTTTTTGAGCAACTAATATGAATTCAGGTTTTTCTCTAAAAAAAAAAAAAAAATTAATTTAATACTATTTATTAATTCAATTATTATTTAACTTACTCAAATGGACATGGGATTTCTTGAGGCATAAATTCTAAGGAACGACCTACTCTACATTTATCACCAGGAATTAAACGATAACCTTTTGTACGGTTATACATTTGACCAGGTTTACATGTTGATGGAATAATATAAGGATCAATGCTACTTGTTTTATTCCTAATACATTGTTTAGAGCTTGAGACCCATGAAAATCCATGATCACTGAAAAAGTAATTAAAATCAATTGACTATGCAAATCATTTTAATTTAAACACTGCATATTATATCTTTGAGAAAATAATTTAATGAATTTGTTAATTATTTTTAAAATATTTCAAATTTATAATATTATAATCGACATTGATTTTATATATTTTAATTAATGCGAACCAAATTACAATTTTTCTTTAACTAATTTAAAATAAAATTTGAAAAAAATACAGTAATACTAATTTCAAGTTTGTGCTATCTATAGTCTACTAAAAAATGGGTCAATAAATAATTTAGGAAATTTTCTAAGAAATAATGAGATGTTATCATTTGTAAGTTATAAAATAATACTGTGCGGGGGTATAGCCGTGTAGGTAATGTCTAACACTAAAGGTATGATATAAATTAAATATTAAAATAAAACTTTTTTTTTTTTTAATCCGATATGCATGTTATTAAAGTTTTTTTTTTTTTTTTTTGTCATACTTCCTTTATTCTGGGAAACTTATTTCTTTTGACAACTCATAGTTTTATGATGGTATGATAAAATATTTTATAATTACCATGTAAAATCTTCAATATCACATTCACATGTTATTGTTTGAATTGGTCGATCATCATTCAATCCATTATAACAATTTGATTTAGGTGCTTTTCTCTGAAACATTTGAGTCTGCCCAAGCACACAGGATGTTTTCAAATGATCGATTGAAGAAGTAGGAGTCCATATTTTATAATCATCCTTGGTGCAGTTATATGCTATAAAAAATATTATTAAAAAATAAATAAGTATGAAATTAATTAATGTAATTTAGTTTTAAATATTTATTTAATTTTTTTTTTTAAATTTAATTAACAAAAAGTTTTATTGAAATTACAGCTTTACTCATTTGGGGGAAAATAAAATTGTGCACAATTTTATATTCCAAAATAAATTTTCAATACTACCATCAATTTTTAACACATATAAATGTATTACCAATTTAATATTTTATGTTAATAATAATATTGTGTACAGAATATAAACAAATAAATGTATACTAAAGAAAAGCTACCAACTATCTAATCGAAAAATAAAACATTCCTTTGAACAAAACTCTTAGAATACAATGTATATTTTATTAATTAAGAGTAATTTAAACAAAGTAATTTAAATGTTTTATTTATTGAATGGATTAGTTAATTTGTATAGAATTATAATAAATAGTGGTGATATTTCTCAAAAATGAATTTAAAAAAAATTATAAGCAATTAAACTATGTAAGTTAAAAAAAAGAATAGACTTACAAAATGCATTTTTCAGATCAATTTTAACTATTAACCACTCATGTTTTTCTAAAACTGAACCAAACATGGTGAAAACTGTAGTATTTTCTCCAGGTTCAGTCATCAATTCATAGACTTTAATTTTGTTGTCAGTAAAGTTTTTCTCAAGCCATGTTTCTCCTTCATCGGTTGAGTAAAGAATTTGACTTGTCTCTTCTTTTTCTAACTTGTAACATCGGACAGCAATAAGAATGCCTCCATGATCACCAATGTTGTAAAAGTGCATTTCTTTTAAAACTTGTCTCCATGTAAGTCCAGCATCTCTACTAACAAAAACTCCAGGTTTGCCTTTTAGCGATTTGCCAACTACTCCAGTAGCCATAATGATTCCAGGAGCAGACTTTGATGATAAAATGAATGTATGTGTTCTAGTGACAGGATATACATGGGCAAACATTTGAGTAAGATGTAAAGAACAGTTATCAGTCTATAATAAAAAAAAAAGTTACTCGATAAATAAATCATCAACTAGATTTTAATTATAAATAACCTTTTCACAATGAGAAAAGGAGCGTGTAACATTTAATAATCTCCAATCAACGCCCCAATCAAATGTGATCAAAGTAATAATATGCTCAGGGCCTATATCTATACTGCCTCCTGACATTGAAGATGAAATCTGTGACACAATATATATTCCTTGAAGGCCTTTAACTTTATGTATGTCTGCAAATGTTTCTGTCCATATATCACTAAAAAAAAAAAAAAAATTAGTAGTTTTCTTAAATAGCTTGTTTGTATAAAAATAATAATTTAGCTATATTATATTTCTATAAAATTGCCAAAGTTATTATAAAATGTTATAATTTTTAAAATTTTGTTTCATTGAATAACAAAACCAATACCTGATTAATGATTCAGTCCACGTAATGTTAGGAAAATAAGCAACTACTCTTTCAAGTGACAAACTAAAAGATATTGAATCTTGATTAGAAGACTGTATTACATCAGATATGTATAAATTTGAAAAAGTTGGAGTATGAGCAACAGCAACCATTATTCTATTAGCAGTAATATCTGCGATATAATAATCTCGTCTGTCAAGTTCAGTGTCAAAACGAGTACGCACAAAATTACCTCCTTTATAGCTAATCAATAGATCTAAATTTTTCTAAACAAAAATATTTAATTAGGTTATAGTATTTACTATTTAGTATATTTACATTTTTAAGATTTATAAAATACTTGATAACTTATTTTTAAAATACCTTTGATAATTGAGTAGTTATAAACATATAATCATCTTTTACTTTTAAATGTAAAACATTTACAGCTAAAGTAGTTAAATTATTTTGACCAGAATTGATATTTTCAGAAACAGCAATTACAACAGATGTATCTGAAGATTCTTCACGTTGTATTATCAATGAATGACCACGTTTATATAAATCCCATGTAACTGGGATCCAAAAGTATGATTTGACGTGCTCTTCAAGCATAGTCCATGTTTTACCAAAATCATGAGTAATCCATAACTGAAACATTTTTAGAAAAGATACAAATTTCAATGAAGGTTATTTATATGAAATATTTGTACATGAATAAAATCTACAATAAGAATAGAATAAAATTATAAAAAAATATTTCTTCCTAAAAAACCTAATTTAATAATTTAAAGAACACATTAGAAATTAATTATATAATTTATTATATTTATTAACTTGTATTATATTTTAGTTATAGCCTTAATTTAGTTATAAATTAAAATGTTTCGAAATAAGTATTCAACACTTATATTATTGGTATACTATACTGATTACACAGTCAGATTAAGAAGATATAAATCCTAATCATTATAAAAAGTTGATAGTTTTTGAGCAATTAAATTCCTTATGATGAATAACATTTACTAATATACGTGGATAGTTGAACATCCTGTTATGTCCTAATAAATTTCCTGCACAATAAATTCAATTTGGAGGACAGGAAATGATAAATGTAGATATGAGTACCATGCAAACAACCCACATAAATGCTGACAAATATTATTTAAGATGGTAATAATAAATACTAAATGCATTACCAATGATAAAGTATTATAGTGTTAAACGTATAAAATCTTAAAAATAAAATGTGCATTATAGTATTTCAATATAAGCCATACGTACTTGTTTTGTAGGACTCAGTTTGTCGTGGACAACGAATACAAATGGTATATCTGGTCTGTAAGTTACTACGCTGGGCACAAATGACAATTGAGTGGATTTAAGGTGGATACTATGATCAATTGTTGTGAATATTTTACGGTTTATTATATCTGTATAAACACACTATGGAGTGAAGAAAGTAGTCAGTAAAATATTTCAATTAACAGTAATATTTAAACGCTGAAATAATATTTACATATGATTTAAAAGTAGGGTGTATGTAGAATTTGTCAATGGAAGCATATAGATTAGCAGTAGCATTGATTTTAAATTCTTCTGTCTTATTAACATAAGTATCTCCATAGTCATAAGATATGTACACAGCTGATGAAAAGACTCCTTCACGAACTAAACATATAATAACATTTGTGTTTTCGCCAACCCAATGAACCATCAATTGTTGTCGAGTTTCATTTAAATGAAAAACCTGAAAAAATAAATAAATATAAATTAAAAACCACTCATTCTTAATATTAAATTATTATTTATAGAGCGGTTCTTTGCCATTATGTTTCTCAATACTTTGTATTGTTTTCTTTTTTTCATGCATATGAGCCTATGTAGGTTAACTTAAAATTCTTTTTATATTGGGCTAATCTCGGTTTTACCAATAAACAATTAAGTTAAATCCTTTATTCTAGTATTATGGTCAAAATCCTTAAGGTATTCCATTATATACCATCATAATATTTTTTCTGTTTTATTTAAATTAATAAATATGAATATAGATAGTTAAAGGAATTAAATCGTAAAATTTGTCTGTCTACTTATTTATATGTTAATTAAAATTTTAATTTAAATAGTAAAGGAATATAAACTTGTATAATAGGGAATTTTAACTTATAACACAACTTATTATTGTTCATATTGAAATAAGTTCAACATGAAAGAATTTAAAATTATAGACATTTCTGAAACAAAAATTCTTTAATATTGTCTTATAGATACACCTTTAGGTAAATACCTAAATTAAACAGATAGATATTTTATTCCATAAATTTAAGTACTTGGACACAATATTTAATTCAGTATTTCCCCAACCTGAAGAGACAGGGCATGTTAACATTGCTAGGGAGAAGCAAGTACTCATCAAAAAGTTAAATATTTTATTATTAAAAATTTTATATTTGTATTTTACAATGTACAGAAAAATAAATGACTGGTTATCATTATGGAGTAGTAGATGCCACTAAACGACTATTGAATAGTTTATCTGTAAAGTATATAAAAAATGGTGAAAATTGTTTTCAATCAATAGGGGGGGGGGGAAGCAACATATTTGAAAATCTGCAGAGGCGTAGAACAGAATAGGTTGGAACCACTGATCTAATTCTACACAAACCGAATTAAATTTAAAAACCAAATACCTATATAAACCTAATTTCAATAAATAAAATATGATATTGATCCAAGTATTAACCAAACATAGGTAAGTATTCTTACCTACATTCATTTATTTAATACAACAAAGATTTCTTTCAATGAAGATAAAATATAAATGAATTATTCATATATGTAAAATGATTATTGTTTCAAGCGTTAAGGTTATATACATTTAAATGATTATCAGTCCAAATAACTTGATAAGATTATCTTTAATATAAATTTAAGTATCACATATCAGTGATTTAAAAAATAAATAACAATGAATGAGTATGCGAAAAACTAGGAAAGACTAACTATTTTGTTTTGTTTTTATTAGATGTTAGGTGTGGTGGCACGGCACTCAAAATCAAAAAAATATTTAAACTGTCAACCATCCAAATCCAAGTTATAGCAACAGAAGTACTTAACCAAAGTTGGTCAGTTGAACGATCAACTACTCACCATACTAACACTCCTATTTAATTAAAAAATACACGTAAAAAAAAACTTTAAAATTTTAAATTAATATAACATTATTTTTAAATTATTATTATAATCGTATTTAGCCATTTAAAGTAATTCATAGCCATCGTATTAGTTATAAACAATCATACATTTATCTAAAAACTTGATTATTTCACATCTTTATTAATACTATTGATCTAAGCCTTAGCAACTATGCCACCATTGGTTGACAGTGATAATGAAAGATTGCAGCTAACCGGTGCATTGGTTATACAACTTATTATTTTTTTTTCAAATAAGTTATTGTAAAATATACATTTTTTAGAAAATACTTAATAGTAATTCCATTAAATAAAGAATCCATTCACTACAAAGAGAAAATGGTTGAAATAACTAAAAAATTTAGGTACTATGTTATATATTTTTTATATTATCTCAGGATAATAGTTATTTGTAACTTTTATTGAATAACGATTCCATTCATTCATGAAAAATTTTCTATAAGTATTACTTCTTATCATTGGTATAATTTTGTGATTTATAATTTGTAGGAAAAACAATGTCATTCATTAAAAAATAAATTTCCTTAATAAAGTCATTGTCAAATAAGATTATTCATTTTCTTTTTATAATTGTGAGTTATTTTTAGTTATTAGAAGCAAAAAAACATTTTATCTTTAAATAGGTACTTAAAGAAAAACCAAAAAATGATTTGTTTAAAATAGGTACCTATATACTGTACCGATACATGATGTAATTATTTTTAACAGCTGCGATTAATAATTTATTTTATTTTATAGAATCGTCAGTAGTAATGGTCATTGGTATCTATTATTTATTAATAACTATTAGCTAACTAAAGTTTTGTTTTATTAAAATACTTGATTTACTTAAGTTAAAACTTACAATTTTAATTTATTTAAATCTTTGCAAAATTATAGATTTTAAATATATAGATGTGCAAGTTTCTTGGTATGGTACCTTTGCTAATTCCTATTAAATACATAAATACCATATTTTCATTTTCTTTCATAAAACGAACAATTTAATATTAATGTTGTTGTTTAGGTTGTAAATAGGTACTCAACACTTTTTGAAAGTATATATCTATCTATATCTAGATTGAAAATTGAATATAGGAGTATAGGTACTGATGAAATATCTATTTTATGGATCCAATGACAGTTATACATATGTAGACGTTATCCTTAAGTATTACACTCAGAGATCAACTCACCCTAGCTGTTATGTTTCTATCGGAGGCAATGGTCAGCGGTGGCGGTAGTGGCGATGTAATGCCCTCTCTCTTGGTCCTGACGGGGAAGGAATGTGACGAACCGGTGACATGGGCCACCCCAGGCAGATCGTCAGAGTATACGGACAGGGACTGGGCACCCCCGGCGAGTAGCGCCGCAAAAGTCAAAAAATACAAGACGGATTTCATGGTACGCGCTTTATAATTCACAGTGTCGTCGGCGAGTCGAACAAGACTTGAGAACAGCGCATAATACCGTGGACGGCACGACGGACGGATAGCACTGGCTAAGCTTATTGTTTGGATTCGAAGTGACACGAAGTACGTATTTCGGTTTACGGCTCAGTGGTCGGAGAGCTGCGTAAATCGCGCGACGGACGGTGCGGCGCACAACGACTGCTGGTCCGACGTTACAAAAACATAATGTTTAGAGAAACGATTGGCGGTGGCCACTAGCCAACGATCGGATCCTACGCTCGAACACCACCATAACGTCTGGTATATAATGTACGGGCTGATAACGAAAACGCAATCACGATTCACGACGGAAGTCGATATTAATATTATAATTATTGTTGTGATGTACGGACGTCGTTATTGCTGCACCAGTGCCGCGAGTATTACAACGCAATAATAATTGACGATACTATTATTGTAATAATAGTTTTAAAATGGTGAGTTATGTATTATCAATATCAAACGGTGTAACACGGCAACAGTACTTGAATAGTACAATATTATGGTAATTGTAAAGCAATGGTGAGAATCAAAATAATAAATGATAAATATTGAAAAATATAATTATAATAATAACATTAGTCGATAATAATAACAATAATAATAATATATCGCGCGAACAACGCCGTGATGGTCGAGACGAGTAGAATAGTACGACTACGCGCACGGAACGGGACACAGATAAGACGCGCGCGGCGACGGCCGATTTAACCCGGACGGGCGGGTGGTGACGACGGCGGCGGGATCGGACAGGCGGCAGGTAGAAGGGGGAGTGCGCGGGCGGTGTGTGTGTGTGTGTGTGTGTATGTGCCTGTGTGAGTGCAGCAGCAGCTCGTCGTCGGTTTAATTCTGCCGCCCCCGTTTAAGGGTCGTCCACCCGCACGCTGCCCCCGGCCGAGCTTTTCGATGCTCTCGTCATGGAACCAACGCGATGCCGCCGCGCGGGTTTTGTCCATGAACGTGCGCCGAATGTGTGTCCGTCCCCGTTTCACGTCGCTCGCGAACCACCGATGGGATGGATGGGGGACAGTGGCGAATACGATGGGAACGATCGTCCTCCCCCCCCCCCTTGAGCCGCTGTAAATCTGTAATATATATATAACAGTATGATGCTTGACAACTAGTTAAAATAATATGTATATGTAAATATCAATTGGAAACTGTAAAATATATTGTATACAATTGTATTAATATTATATTATTACAAATATATACATGTATTTATATTTTGAAGTTTCTAATTGATAAATAATTATTATATTATTATCTATTGTTTTAAATTTATTAGATTAAAAACCGGGTTGAGGTCTCGTATGGGGGAAGAACGCCTGACTGGCTTAGCGCTTTTGCACATCCACAGAGACTCCACAGAGACATCAAATTAAATATGAAAGATGTTATAGAAAGGTTTGACAAGGAGAAGAGAAGATGCATTGATTTAATTTTGTAGCTATATGTATTTAATACAATACATTATTAATGTAATAAGCTATTTTTGTAAAAATAAATTACTTTTTTGACACATTGAATTAGTTTTTTCGAGAAAATAATTGGAATAATTAGCCTTCTATACAAGTTATAGAATAAAGTGATTTAGTTTTTGAAAATTCACCCTACCCCCCCCCCCTTAATGTGACATCTAGATTCGCTACTGATGGGGAATGGTAAAGATGGTACGCGAATGTAAATAACCTATAAAATTATTGGTGAAGGTTATATATATATTATAGTTACAAGGTACCTTTACAGTATTATGAACAGTTATGCTGACAGCTGCAATAATATTATAATAATCGTCAACTGTTCGGTGTAAAAATATTAGATTAATATAATATTAACACGACGTAATATATAATATTGTTTAATATAAAACTATACTCATTAGTTACTACAGTTAGTACTTACTACACAGCACTAAGTATACATTAACACTAGCCATTAAATACAGTGGCATATTTAGGAATTTATCGAGGGGGTGATATCCACTGAAAAAACTGCATTGATTTGAAGGGCACTTCTTCACTCCTTAGCCCTCTACCATCGCCATATTTCTCAACAATTTGGCAATTTATATTATTATTAGTTTTAGTTATTACTTATTAGTTATTACGTACAAAAATTGATTAAACTCATTTTCCCAAACAAATAATAGCCACTAATAAATCATCATATTATGTGACATAAATAATCTGTTGGCAAGTTTTTTAGGTTTATAAGCATTATTATAAAATACATTTTTTAATTTTTATATTTTATTTTACATGATATATATATATATATATATTAAATGTTATAGTATGCTACATTAAATTTTATATTTTTATTTACAACACTTTAATACCAAATTTAATTTCCTCTATTTTATACATAGCTCATCGAAGACCTCATCTGATGAAATTTGAATGTTTGGATGACATGAAAATAAATCCAAATCATTTTAGTCTACTCTAATATCTAATAACAAAATTTACTTATCTTAATACTTATAGTTATAGTGTAATTCTAAGGTGTAGTATTAAAGAAGGATAAACTATTTACTTCTATCATAATATTCCTAAGATAATGAAGGCATCACACCTGCATGTGTCTCCGTCTTACAAACGTACAACATAGCAAATTTGCGTTCAGTCGAACTAATTTTGTGTTGTAAACTTTAATATTACAGTAATTTTAAATTATCGAACTTAAGGGGAAGTATATTATCTGTGACTTCTCGAAAGGTTTTTGCGATATTTTAATTTTCAAACGAGTTATGACTAGGTATATAAAATTTACAATTAAAAAAAACTCATATCTCACATAAAAATTAAAATTTCGTAAAAATCTTTCGAGAAGACACAGATAATATACTTTAAGTTTGATAATGTTTTAGTTCTACTGAATGCAGATTTGCTATGTTCTACGTTTGTAAGACGTAGACAACACATGCGGGTGTGACGCCCTCTTAAGGCGGCTGGTGTCGATGTCATTTAACCCTCAAAAATGCACTCTACGGAAATAGTGATCCTACCCCGCAAAATCAACCAAATTTGATTTTTCTTTTTTATATTAATAGAGAGGAACATTCTACAGGCCACATTGAATTCCGTTTTTTCAATATATTTTATTCTCTACATTTGTAATGAGTTTTTAAAAAAAGTAAATTTTACGCATTTTTTTACCAATATTTTTTTCATTATTTGAAATTTGAATTACAAAATCAGAGTTCAATGCAGCCTGTAAAATGTTGTTGTTTACAAATTAAAAAAAGAACCGGATGGACCTCGCTCTGCTGTACAGTAGGGGGTGAAGTGAACCTCGTTCATAGAATAGGTTATTACAATGGATTTGTTAAATTTAAATGCAATGATAGGTATCATTGTATACGAATAACGATTCTGAACGGAATTGATATATTATTCTAGAATAGAATATTTGTTATATAGTATATTATGTTGTATTTAAATTGAAATATTATGTCGATATATGCTTTTCATATGCCTATAAAAAATAATTGTACCTATGGATTTGAATAATTTGGAAATGAGAGTAAGAACAACTTTTCTGGAATCTTCTATCCAATTTTCTAGTATTTTGTACAAGCCAAATTTTTTTATCAATAATTATAAAAAAAAAAAAAAATGTAAAAAAGTCGAATATTTCAAATGCTTCTAAGTTGCTTAAAAATACACTATGTATTAATCTAGTATTGAAACTAACACAAAATAAGTACTACTGAACCCATATATGCTATGTTGTACATTTGTACAATGGGTATAACGCATGTGGGTGTGGCGTCCTCTGAATATTAATTTTCCTTCTTCAATAGCGATTCTATTATCATAATAAAAACTTCATAATATTATGTTCCTGGTAAATTACCAAAATAACAATGTTAATATAGACATCATATATACTGTTCACTGTTCAGCATTAGTATACTGTACAGTCACAGCATAGGTAAACAATTATATTATTATTTATTACTATCCAAATGCGTAATGAGTTCAATATACGCGGACGACGTTGTAGCAATTATATCAATTTCAGGTCAAAGATCGTGAAATCAGCTGTATTTGCAAAAACACACATCAATATGGCTATTATTATGTTGCATTATTTTTTAATTTAAATGTAATGCGTGACTACTAGCATGTATAATAATATATTAACATATGTGTACGGTAATTATTAATATATTATATTGCATAATAAACATTTATGATTGTATTTCAGTAATTTTTATAACTGTAATATAATTTATCAAATATAATAATTTAAAATATCAGTTTAAAAAATCATGCTTGATATTATAATTTTTTTTTCATACTGACATATCTTGAGTAAATTTAAAAGGTAAATTTAATTATCTAAGTGTAACAAACAACCATATGGTCAATGTGTACCTATATATATATTTTCATTTTAATTTATAGGTTGATATTATTTTGGTAATTGTCCTCCGATCACCACAAGCAATGGTGGTCTCTCGAATAAGATTACTATATTATAAATGTACCTATATATTTATTTCACTATTTCATTTTAACATAATTATTTTATTATTATTCTTATTTCGTGCTCTTTATTTTGTTCGAGTTTAATGTCGTATGGCTTTCTCGACGCCAAAATTAATTCATTTTTATTTTTATATTCCTAATTACTGTGCTTATTTTTTTAATGCAATTAATAACTATATTTACTATTATATAAAAAATCTCGCGAGCTCCAACAACACAAAATTGACTGCTGAACGTGTTTTAAGTTTCAGATATTCAAAATATTAACTCAAATATATAAGTATTTTTTGATTAAGCAATAAACTAAAATTTGATACAACTCTCGCAACCATTTACAATCATTTATGTATTCTAGAAATTTTCAAAGTGCATTATTTATCTAAAATACAGTCTAAGAACTGCGTGTGTGTTATCTTATTTTTAAATTTTATTCCTAATAGTCTGTAATTTGTTCTTTTTTTTTTTAATTTTAAGTCTTTATAAGAGCAAAAATTATTATTTTTATTCATTTTTGAGTATTAATTTAAAAATATCAATTCGATCAAAAAAACAGTATGTATGTATTTTCATGAATATTTATAGTGTTTGGTGTTGTCTAGGGTTAAGGAAGTCACACGACGCATAATATCATTGAAATATCTTTATTCACTGGTTGGTATACTATGCCTATTCAAAATTCCACGAAGTGCAAAAGATGTTTTTGCGACCACAGGATACGCTTCGTTTACTTCGACTTAAAATTTTCGACCTCATGTTTTTTTTAAATTAATACAAAATATTAGGTAATTCATTATTAGAAAATATTTACACAAAGTTTTCAATGAAGAATACAAAATGACAACGATTTCCAAACTAAAATGTTTGTAATTTGTTTTAAAGACTATTCTAGTATATAATTATACAATTTTTTACGATTAAATAGTTCTCATAGTTCATGTACATTTTGATGCTAATATTTTGAGACTGTTACTTGTGTACGGATTTTAAAACATATAAGGACTTTAAATAGTAATTTTTCATCATGCAAATTATGACTTTGTATAAATAGCACTGTACTAGTAGTATCATGTTTAAGCGTTAATAGATGTTTGAATTGAAATATTATCTAATTGATCAAATCGAGTGATGTAAGTGTATAATTTTAATTCTTGACGAATACTTGATGATATTTCAAATTTTCAACTCTCTCATAATAGAAACTTGGAATTTAGTACTTATCAATCGATATTCCTGAACCAAATTTGCGCTTATAAAATTAATTCCCTTATCCTGACATTGTATATTTTAATAATTAAAACATTATTATCAATTGTAATTTGAAATACGACGTTTTCTTAGTTATATAACGTATAAATTAGAAATTTAGCAACTATGATAAATAATAATAGATTATAATCTAATTTTTATAAGCTATAAAGGAAATATTATCGAATAACGAAATGCATACTGATTCGACAAAAGCTTCTAAGCAAGTTCAAAAAATTAGTTTCATAAATACCTCGCAAGATTTAGTGCACGCTCTCATAGTATCGTAATATTTATAATGCTGATATTTATTGTACTACTAAACTTTTATTTCATATTCTTCAAGTATAACTGTATAAGTATAGAATTTTTACTTAAATTTATCTTGGCTTCTAAAATTTTTAGAAAAATAGTAAAACAATTTTTTTGTGCAACGTGTAAGTAATGCAAATGCACGGGTTATCATTAATCGCTTAACTTTATGAATACTACTTTAAAAATTACGTAATCAAAATACTTTACATAATCCACAAGTTCAGTTTAAATAACTTGATTTTTTTTTCTTATGCGCTTCTATCAAAAGAAAACTAAAAAAAAAAGAAGATAAATCAACTTTTCAGTCATTGATATAACTGCGTCGCAAAACTTAGATGACATTATCAAATATTGTCTCAAGTAAATAATCCTGATCTACAGAATGTAGAGTTTGATTTTTTAAATGTTAATAACTGGTCGCTATACTATATGATCATTATAGGTACCTATATCGTATATATTGGAATTATTACTATTAGCAACTAATAACATTAAGAAATCGAAAAATGGTTAAAAAGACAATGCTCTCGGTTATGCCAGTGAAAAAGCAATCTGAAAGTAATCGCTCTGAAATCAAATGTCTCGTTTCGAATCGCCTAGATCAGTGGCTAATTATTTGAACTTTTTCTGATTCGATTACATTTATTATCAAAATATTAAATTAATAATCTCACTAGTGTGTTCAAATTTCAAAGTAAGTAAGACGTGCAAATACATGCTCAACTCGAAACTGGATGTGGAAAAATTCTTAATCATATCGTCATCAAATAACTCTTTTGTTGTATGAGGTCAGTTGACAAAAATAAGTGTCCCAAACTTTTAACAATTACATATTTACATGATCGATTTTTGGCATAACGGGATATATGTACTGAATTAGTGTCGTGAAATAATACCTATAAATAATAATACGAGTGCTAAAAATCTTATACATTTTATAAAAATGACCGTGATGCAAAGTTCAATATTGTTAAACTGTTTTATTTATGTAAATAATCGTTTAGTGAAAAAAAAACAGATAACGTTCGTATATCAAAATATTATGTCAAACGTTTCGGGATTTCAACATAAAAGGTTAATATAAAAAAATCAGTGTTGTTCTATGATGAATCGATGACTAACGGACAAACAACCGATAATAAACCGATTGTAAAATTTGTAAAAAAAAAAAAACGACTCACTACAATATGTTATAACAATATTGTGACAAAATTACCTTTGAACTCAATCGTTTAGAATGTTTAGATGTAGACTACGATTTCCACTGAATTATTGTCTCTTTCAATAAGATATCGAAGTTCATGGACTAAGTTTGAGACTTGAAATTGATCTCCATACAAATATAAGAATGTGCTAGTACAACAATATTAATGTAAGTACAAGTGTAATAGTTGTACTAGACGTGCGGCGAAAGCTTTCATCATTTTTGCTAACCGCAATTGGAATATACACTAAATCATAAAAATATAATGTGTAATAATAATAATATTCATTTTCACTTTTCTATAACAGATGAATAATTTGTATTTAAACATAATATGAATAAACAAATATACTTTATCTATACAGCGTTAGATTCTTAATCTACACATAGTTCGATATTGAGTTGGGAAAATGCGGTTTTAGCATATATTGAACTGACTGATAAAAATATTGCGGCGCCACCATATTTTATATACCTAATAAAAAATATATTATCTTAGTTCTCAAAATGTAGGTTACATAGAACAGTTATCCACGTATCCAATGATTTTTCTAAATCTATTTGTCACTATCACATTGTTTTAAATGTAATACTAATAATGAGATTTTTTAAGTGGTTTTTGCTTTCATGTTTTGTCCCTTGTAGTATATCAATATTCATTAAAAATATATTATTATTAAACAGTTACATCTTGCGCGATTATAATTATGTTAGCTGCGTTAATCTAACATAAATTAATATTATTTTTGTAAATATATATAAATACTGACTTTTGTTTATTATTTATTTACATATATAAAATATAAATTGATAAGGCTTTTATTATATCTGTGATGCAATGCATTTTTATATAATTTATGTATTGCTGTTAAAATGTATATTTCCTGTTTTCATAAAATAATAAAATGTTCATTGTGATGGTTATTACAAATTAAAACAAATTAATTTATATCAATTAGTACTTCTTTATGCCCAAACAAGACTTCAAAACGGGTTAGAACAATTTGTGTTTCAGAAAATTTAGTATAAAATTGTCCGGTGCATTTAAAATCGCCTTTATTTTGTATTATCTAGGCGAAAAATACTGCAAATGCAATTGATGATTTTATCAAATAATCTATTTGTGTCAATAATATTATTATAAGATTATACACTATTAAAATTTACAATTTTATGAATTAAATAAATGTTAATTGTGTATTATGTACTTTTAAATTTTGAACGAATACATTTTTATTCTTTGAATTGTATTGTTTCTTTTTCCACGATTTGTATTCAGCAGTACCTAGTTGTTTTAATGGATATGTTTAATACTGCTCATAAATACACCGTTAATGTTTAGTTGAAAATTTTTTAAAAATTCTAAAATTTGGATCAATTTCAACAAATACTTGAGTTTAACAACAGAAATGCTCATCTCATTGAGTTAATCTGGATTGATATCACAAATTTATAGATAATATGAAACTTACACTCAAAACGATAACAAAACTAATCTACAAACTAAAATATGTATACTATTTCAAACACATTCCATGCATATAAGTGTATAAGTATATAAAAAAATAAAAAAATAAATTTTTTTCGAGGTACAATTTATGCTATCATTTTATCACTTAAGTTTTAAATAATTTAATATTAATTCATGGTTTTATGATTTCTTTTGCTGAACTTTGCGTTTCGAAAGTTAGAAAATGATTGGATGAACGTATAATATCTGATTATTTTTTTGCGAAAAGGAGAAAAAAATTTATTTATCAGTATACAGTGGTATTTTTGATAAAACTAAAACTGTATTTCCATTAATATATTTATGTATGTAAAAATGCACTGTATGATTTATACACAAAAGATTGGTAGTTTTCTTCAAATTTTAATTCATTTTAGTTGAACGAACGTCAATGTAACGGCGTCTACTAATTTTTCAAATGTATATAATACCATGTTGGGGATAAAACAGTGAGTGTACGTGACTACGTAACTATAATATTATAATCAAAGGTAAGTACTTAAAAGTGTAAAATCAAAATGTTGATAAACTATTTATTTATTAATACTGATGTTTTATAAAGTGTATGGGACATTTTGTAAAAATACATATAGGGCGTATAACCGTAAAAATTGGTTCAAAATAGTTAGGAGATTTAAACTTTTATTATAAATATAAAATTGAATAATATATAATTGTATTTTGTAATACATAATATATACCAATATACCATCCATAATACATAATAATTTACTAGGAAACACTAAAATACTTTATACGATATCTAGGAATTAATAAATACATTTATAGCTCTATATACATAAGTACGCTTTCACTTCTGTTTATTATTATTTTGTAATTTGTTAGTTTTTTTTAGTTATAACGTGGTAATTTTAATCACGTAATACTAATTATAAATAAAAAAATACATTCTTTAAAAATAACAAGTGGATATGACGTGAGATTAATTTTAAATCAATCTTCTTTCCAAAAACAACTCTTACATATGACATATTATATTATTATATTAGACCGACGCACAAGCAATTAGCTACAGTTTAACAGTTTTCAGTAATATTAATTTGTAATTACATTCCTCGGACAGCACTTACATTGCTTATTTTCAGAAAATCCATCACATATCAATGTTGCTCATTGTATGATGGGCGTACTTTCAGTGAATACTAACGTGATAAATTCATATTCATATATTATCAAATTTATAATATGACAATTTTGACAATTTTCTACTAGGACAAGTAAAGTCACTAACGAATATAATAAATATCTGAATCTAATAGCTCATTACAATAGTGATTACAGAATTCAAAAATAACAAAAAACAAACAAACAAAAAAGCTGATTTCAATATTTGTAGTCGCACAATATATAAAATCATAATAATAATAATAAATTAATAAACACCTATTATTTTTTACTTATAAAAAATTCAAAGACAAAGTTATTTATGGAATAAGTGGTTAAGAATAATAATTCCAAACTTATAATTTGAAAACCAATTTTATAAGATAAAATTTCTGGTAAGAACCACAGAACTACACTTGTTTTTCATCAGTGGAGCTACAAGTTAATCACGTAGTTTATTGGGCATTCAGAGAAAATAATTGAGCTTAATCACATACACAGAAAACTAGTTGCTAATATATAAATATTAGCCGACAACTATAAATCAAGGACGATAGAACTAACGATATCAGACAACCAAAAAAATAAAATATATAACAAAACTATATCTGAAGTACTGTCATAGCCTAGCGGTATAAGCCGGCTGTGCGTAATCGTACGGTCACCGGTTCGAATCCGGGCGGCACAGCCGTCCGGTGAGAAGATGCCGCTACCGCCCCCTCCCAAACTATAAGACGTAATTGAGTCTTCATAAAAATAATCATTGAGATATAATGGCCACGATGCCGAAATTTCCCTAACAAAAATAAAAAAAAAACTAGATCATTTTAAAATAAATAAATAACAGCGAAGCTCCTCAAGTAACATGTATGGATAGATAATAATTGATCGTGAACTTATAAATATATTTACTCAAGTTATTGGATTCGTGTAGATTGAAGCCATTTATGCTGCTAAATTAATATAACAACCATCATAATAAATAATAAAAAATGATAGTTAAAACTGTAGGTCACCCTATAATTATAGTGTATTTTAAGTATTTTTTACCGAATACTAAATATCCAGCTGACTGAAATCAGCAAATTCAAAAAAAAAAGTTCATAGGGTAGCTATAATGTAATCACATTTTACACATTTTACTTTTACATAATTCTTGGAAAATCAAAGTAGGCCATCAATTGGATTTGTATTATGAAAAGTTACTATACATTTATAGACACGTTTGATTTTACAAAGTATAACAGTACCTATAAGTACTTGCACGACATTTTATAGTTTGAACTTTGTTAGGCGTCAATTTAATTTTAATTTAATGAACAAAATTTTTGACGGTAGGTATGTTATAATATAATATTATAATCAAATAAGCGTTTTTAATGAAGTAATGTCCATGATGCCTCTCTGTATATTTTTAAATCCTCCTAAGTAATTTTTTTTGTAATTGGTTATTATTGAATCCAGTTAGGATTAATTCGTAAATTCATACAAACCAGTCTACCTTTTTAACGATAATAATACTAATATTCAATTGTATTTTATTATAATGATAGGACATTGAGTCCAGCCGTATAAATATTTAGGTATGAGATAAAAAGTTACATAATTTATACTAATTCATGATTTATCAATATTACTGCTGGATTTACGTTTATTATATTTTGTATCAAGTACAAACTCCCATTAGCTATGATGCCAATTATTCTGGTTTCGATCTCAATACTTCAAATATATCAAAACATAACGGTATAAAAAAAAAAAATAATTTGTTGCAATTTTTATAGACATTAGACATTAAAATTCCAAACTTTATTTTTCTCTTAGACACTTATGTGATGAAAATATAAATTATGCTATATAGGAGTTGAATGTAACTCATTTGTATTGGATTATACTAAAACAAATTTAAAACAAAAATTAATACCTATGGATGTATTTCCATTGTAGGTACATGGTACATCATGATGTGATATCCCGTGTTTCTATGAACATTTATAATTTATATAATATCAAAAATCTATTAATTAATTTAAATGAAATGATTTGTGTTAAATAGTCTTTAATTCTATTTTTTTAAAGACCTTAAAAATATTTCATCACATGTGTGTTTATACATCTATTATTATAAATTTTAGTTATATTCATTATGTTGTATATTATTCTATATTTAATACGAGTATACTTGCTGCAGTAGAGACAAAATATTGCAAAAAATCGTACTAGGTACTATAAGGTAGGTCCGAGTCATTCTTACTGAAACTTAGGTCCTGTGTGTAATTAACTAGAATTACGAATACACGCATATTATGTGCTTAACATCGATCGTGGTATGATGGATCAATGGAAATTATGTCTCATTTGGCTGAGCTCAATCATTTTATTATACTGCACCATGGATGTATAAGCCTCTCAGATTTTCAACAATTGATTAGATAGCATAGGCTTCAGGAGTCAATAGCCGGTTGAATAAACAATTTTGACTAGAATATAGTTTACCGTTGTGCGTTGCTTTAGACAGTTAATAACATTATATTTTTGTGATTTTCTAGTCGGCTGAGTTTGAAAACTTGAAAGCTTAATTTTTAGACACTTTAAACTTAATACTTAAAATGCGTTTTTATCAGCAGCTAGCCGACACGTATCTACAATATATTATGAATATTATGAATAAATAGTATGGTATTATCATAAAACATACTTAGGTAGAAAAAAAATTTATTGTCAAACATTATAGGTTTTGATTATATTTAACCTTTTAACATAATGAGATTCCTTTTTCTTTTGACTTTAACGTTTCTTATAAGTTATAATTATACTTACTCAAAAATAAAAGTTATTTTTAACTCTTAATATAATTAATCACCCTCTTTTTCTTATTTTATCCTAACGAGTTAAAGCACGATTAATTCACCTACGTTTTTTAGGTTTACACACTATATGATTTCTAGAATTTCTGACAAACATTATTGACATACACATAACTTGTATATTCTTGTATATTATAATATATATTAGCTAACATATCTACAATAGTATGTGACGTGCTAAATAATGAAACTCCTCATCGGCCATCGCACATACAATGTATTGATATACACCATACAATATGTATTTAAATAAATTTTTAAAACCTGAAAAATTAACAATATCAAAGTATTTTCAAATGATTTAATACAAAAATAATAATTTAACGATAAATTGGTGGAAGTATTTGGTTATTCTCAAATCTCTTTATTCATAAATTATAGCATAATCTCGCAGGATTTTGAAGAAAATCATCAATGATTCATCGAGGAATTTTATATAAGTATTATTAAATATTTCGCATTTTTGCTCATCCTTGAATCTATCAAATAGACCGATATTTAAATTATAACCTATGAACAATAATCATACATTTACAAAGATGCAATAAAATTTTTTTTCGTCTTATACTACCCACGGGGCTGAAATATTAGTTTTTAAATATATACCGAAAGCGAACACAGATCATTGAATAAATTATTCGCAGACAAGTGAGCAATAAATTAATTAAAGTACTAATGTTTTTAAATAAGAACAGTACAATGTATAGATGTACATTGTACATGGTCAATTAAAAATAATGTTTTTTTTTTCTATATGATGGTCAAATTATTTGTATTTATGTGTGTATTCAACGGTTTCAATATATTACCTTTAACCTGTATGATGAAAAGGTTATAATAATTCCTATTTAATTAATAGTATTATTTAATTAATATTTAAAATTACGCGTTAAAAACATATTTTATTTAAATGATTTTTTTCTAATTTTAATTTTTACATTAATTTTTCTTTAAAATATTCCTTGCGTACATAATCTATATCTAAGGAGTAAGGATGATAAAGGTATGTATATAGTTTTTATTAATATGAAGATTTATAGTTATTCATAATGCTAATGTAACTCTCATTTAACAATTATTATAAATCAATATAATATATATATTTTAAGTTTATATTATATTGATTTTATTGATATATTTTTGTAAATAAGTACACTTTAAGCTTGAAAATACAGATGATTTCTTATATATATACATATAAAATAAACAATTCTTTTTATTATTAACCTAATTCGCTAAATCTTTAATCCAAACTTGATTATGATAAATATATTATGTAATGTGTAACGTAAACGTTAATAAATAAAAGCATTTTTCGATTCTTTGAAAACGCTTTAAAGTTTAAACATGTTACTAAATTTAATGTAGGTATTAACCACTGTGTTGTCTCGTACAAACTTTGCGTACTACATTATACTTTAATAACGTGTCTTACTTTATATCTTTAAAGGTTATATCCCTTGTTTCAATAAATTGAATTTTCGATGGACCTTTTGGAAATAAATATTTTTTTTCATAAGCTATTAGCTTCAAATAGTTCAAAACAGCGTAATTCCAGTATGCGTATTTGATTTTCGAACACAAAAACACAACATATAATATTATACTGTATTGAATTTCTTAATAATTTGTTATTTTAGGTACCTACTTATGTGAATCTTATACTCTTATTACATCAATATGAAAAAATAATCATGAACTTAAGTTTATTAATTTATTGTTACTGAACATTTAGAAAGAGTCACTTTAACCGTTTTTTCTATATTCAAAAATCTAGTCATGCTAATTATTGATTGTTAATAAGTTATGAATAAAACTATGTATTGTTTTTAATTATTACAACTCACTTTTTTCTTATAGAAATACTTAAGTATAAATCTTAGAGTTTTCAGAATATTACATATTGACATATTTCAAGTGCAGTGTCCCCAGACAGTTTGTATTGACTATTGAGATGGTTAAATGGTTAAAACATGTACTTATCTCGAATTAGGCATATTTTTTTTTGTTCAATACTACAGGAAGCTTTTAAAATGAAAGAAAAAAAAATCCTAAAAATGTAGATTATACCTTCTACACTTTATCTTTAAATCCAATCTTTCTCTCAAAAATAAAATTCAAATGACTATTGAATGCTAAGGCTGACCATCTGGCCTTATAGGATACAGATATATGGATCAGATATGATATATATAGATTGTGCCAAACCATCTCAAACCCAAATAAAACAGATACTTCAATCCATTGTCTACCATTCAATAACATACGCTCATTGGTACGTTTCAACGAAGTTCAATTAAGATCTTTACAGTGACCATTAACATAATTAGGTTGGAAAATTATAACCATCTAGAAATTCAAGTCACACATTTCCGTTCAAGGTAGGAGAAAATATCCCGAAAAATCTCCTCTCATCGGTTAAAAGAATACAGGTGCGGGGATCTACTAAATCTCCTAAAGATATCTGTCATTAGACAGGCTCTCTCTTCATATTACATTCATGTCGTGTAAACATTTCTCATATCATATTCGCATATTGTACATAATATGATACTGATGGTCATTTTCCATATTTTAAAATAATAAAATAAAATAATTCTATTCATGCTCATAAGTAATTTCAAGTTTTCAAAACTCATATTAAATATGTATTCAAACTATCCTGTTGGGTCTTGGCAGCGTAGGCTTATTGTTCGAAAATCAAGTATTTATATTATCGATACAGGATCATATAGGATGTTATTTAGATTATACCTATAGTATTATCAAGCATATAAGTACATAGTGTAATTATGTAATTTAATATTTATTAGTTTTATAGATTTTAAAGTTGTTTGAGGTAAGATAGTAGGAATTAAGCCCTCCCCTCTTCCCTATTAGGATTTACGTGCTGTAAGCTGACTAAATGTTTAATTTTTGACATAATATTATATAATATTATTATCTCATATTTGTTTAAAATATTTAAAATAGAATGAATGAGAGCAACTTATGGTAGAATAAAAAATGAAAAAATAATTTAAAAAATATGTACTTTACACTTGCATTGCAAATTCAGTTACAAACCCACTTCTTGTTGATATTCTATGATATTAATTTATATTTATTTTCATAACTCTTTAATATGTCCATCTTGAATTTGTATGGACAATTCAATTTTATAAGCCTTGTAGTGAGATTAACCGATCATTTACAATATCATACTCACTATGCAATTAGTTATGGACTTACGAGACACGAAGTTCTCGAAAAGTGAAAGCACTGAAGAAGGATGTGTTATATTGTTTTGATGGCCCAAAAAAAAAAAATTCAATGGCGTAAAATTTGGTGAAAGACAATTTTATTTATGAATTACCAATGAAATGATTATATAGTATATCAATTAATTGGGAAGTCAGTAGTTATTACTCGTAATATAATGCAGATATTGAAGCTCCGTTTTTTTGAAGTTAAACTTCTTTACGCAGGGCAGTGAGGAAAAAAAAAAGCGAACGGGCGGCCGTACGAACGCGAACACGGACATGTCGTTGATTGTCGTAGCTGTATTTTGTAAACGGCTATGGGTTGTGTCATAAAGCGACAGTTTTTTTGGTCGGGTTATTAAACAAAGAATACTCAACAATAATATTAATGAGATAAATATTTAGATAAAAACGGAATGACCGTCCGGGATGATTTCATACGGTCAGCGGGGCGGCGGTGCAAAGCGTGTCAGTACGTCATGTACATAATACGACATAATAATAATATTACGTATTATAAATTATAATGTTGGTCGGTGACAGCCGATGCGGTTTTGACGACGACGACGATGATAATAATAATATCATACACGCGTAGTGTATAATATACTATATAATATCTATACTGAGAGCCCAATATCAGTTAGCATCTAGTATAATATTTAATTAATTGTTATTAATTGATTATTCACTCACAAACTTATTTTCTGGATAAAAACAATACTACAAACTATTATCCATCGATCTGTCGAATAAAAATATAAAAAAAAATAATAATAAAACTATCAATAATAAATAATTCTGGAACTCACGTGTACCGTTCAAAAGAAGTTTAACTTCCCGCGAGCGTTCTGGTAACACACACATTGTTTTGTTTAACATAATATGTGACTTACAGCTCATCTTTTATCACGGTTAAAAAAATCCAAAATTCAAAATCGATAAAAATTTTTTTGATTTTTAAAAAAAAATTTTTAAATCTGTTAATTTTTGAATGAATGAGAGCATTATATATTTTCAAAAAACACAGCAAATAATTGTAAAATCATACTGTTTTTTAATTTTTTTAGTAATTGTATTAATTACTGTTAAACATCTTCAATTTCAGCAGATATTTATATCTGTATTAATTTAAATTACATTTTAACATTATAAATTTTATTTATGAATAATGCAGGTACCTAGATTTTTTTTTTTTAACTTCATTTAACATTAGTTTTAATTTCATTTCAATTTTTTCGTTAAATAAGTATTAAAATTAAATTCACAATATCCGATAACGTAAAAATGGTATTTATTTATTTTATCTACGCATCTGCATTATCCATAAATAAAATTTTAAAATTATGATATCTAGATAATTAGTAATGACACCGCAGTGACTTCAACAAAGTATAATAAATTAATATTGTTATTGGTATCATTATTTAGGTAGGTAATTTTAAATATTTTAATGCCAATAATAATTTAAATATCACACATTTTAACGTTTTCTCAGACAATTCAAGCTTAATTTAAACTGAAATGAAGTTAAAATGTAATTTAAATTAATACGGATATAAATAGCTGCTGAAATTGAAGATGTTTAACAGTAATTAATAAAATTACTAAAAAAAATCAAAAAACCGTATGATTTTACAATTTGCTGTGTTTTTTGAAAATATAAAATGCTCTCATTCATTCAAAAATCAACAGATTTCAAAATTTTTTTTTCTCAGAGTAACTTATAAGTAATTCTACATAGTGGCTATTTTCAAAATTTTTCAAAATTTATTTTGTCGATTTTGAATTTTGGATTTTTTTAACCATGGTAAAAAATGGACTGTAAGTCACATATTATGTTAAAAAAACGGAACTTCAATATCTACATTATATTAGGAGTAATAATTATTGACTTTCCAATTAATTAACATACTGTATAACTAATATCTAGAATTTCAAGCATAAAGCACAAACCAATATTATAATAAAATTTGCTGTATTTTTGAAACTATGAAATTACTTTCATTCGTTGGAAATTGAACCAATTTCATTTTTTTTTTAAATACTATTATTATTTAACTTAAAAAAGTGGGTACAATGAAAATTTCAAAAACAAAATTGTAACTTTTATTGAAATTTGTATCTTGAAAAATCATTGTAAAAGATATGTAATTATTCAAAAAATACATTAAAAAGAACTTCACTCATAAGTTCGTAATAGACTATGAGTAATGACTGATTTTCAAATTAAGTTACATACTGTATTTTTAAATAATAATATAATGATACATCCCATCTTATAATAAAAATACCAACATTATAGGTTTGATAAATATGATAATAAATGTATATTAATTTTCATAAGAATAACTTCATAGATGATACAGTGTGAAGGTTAAATTATTTTTGCCTCTCACATTTGAGAGGGTAAGTGAATTGTTCATGTATATCATTCATTAAATGCAACTGGGAATTGATTACAAGTTAATACACATTTTATAAAAATGCAAGGCCATTTCATGCAAGGACATCGTTATTATATGATAGCGTTCATTTAAATTCACTCTCAAATTTCGGAGGCATAGTCGAAAAATTAAGACCAACTCCGACAAAACCAAATAGCTAATTAAAGTATGATATAATTTTTTATGTAATTTCATCCAATACTATGACGGAAACCCCACTTAAGTTTTCTTGAAATTATATAGAACTGCATAATAGGAGCCCCCATTGAAAATTCCTTATAACGCCCATGCCATTTAGGGCCCATGCCCTAAATGAAATCCAGTTGTCCCAGCTTAAAAACTGTGTTGCAAATTTTTGAAAATTATTTGCAAAATACGGTTCAGGTTTACAATTTAAAATATCCATTTCAAGTTTTATGGGTTCAGAAATAATGAGTAGGTATAGGTATTTATAGTATAAGTACTTCTTGTTGTATCCTCATAAAGTTATTTTAACTGTTACATGTAATATAGAAAATAGACGTAGTTTCGGTTCAGCTGCAATATATTTCGCATGAAAAATATAAAACAAATATTGCATTGTTGAACTATAGTCTTGTAATTGTTGAGCTTAATAGTGTTTACTAAAGTTATATAAATAAAAACGAAAAAATAAATAAATATGGTGACCATGGGATCTTATTTATTGATGAGTAGAGGTATAATGAAAAATATCCATGCGTTATCGAAACAAACTATCCAATCAGTCTTCGTTGTCGGTACCTATCCTGTGTTGGTTACATCACTGCAATTTAATTATTATATAACTCAAACTTGAATTATTTTTCATGTAGGTAGTACGGGAAAATCCTCTACGCACTTCACCCTAGGCAACGAATTAGTGATTCTATCACTGAGCGTCTAATTTTTTCACCACAGGGCACAGGTCACAGATTCCAAAAAAAATGAGGATAATTAATGTATGATTATGATTGAATGACATTAAAAAATACATTATGTTTCTTTTGTGGATTTTTTTCTCTTATAGTTCACGATACCTATTTCAAAAAACACAATTAGTCATTTTCTAAGTATTATGATAAAACATATTACAATGCCATACCATTCAACATAGTCATTGTCTCTTATAAGATCAAATATGCCTATTATAAATTTATAAACAATACTTATTTGCAATATGTATAAAAACTTAATTCATAGTAACCTAGTAAAAGTTATCCGTAATATTTTAATAAAAAAAAAAAATGAGAATTTTTATAAAACATTATTTTTAAGGTTTTAACAGTTGCAAAAGTGTTCTAGATAGAAGTTCAAAAATATTTATGGCCTTAATCATCGAGGTTTAATATAAGTTTCGAATTCAACAACTTTTATTTCTTAAGAAAAACTCACATAACTATAAATATATGAAAAGGTGTGAATGTTCAAGTACAATAAACATTTCCAACTTATAAAAGTCAAGTATGTGTATGAACCTAGGTATCTAATAAATGCTTATACATAAATTTATAAGTAACATTTTAAAAATTTATATAAAATAAAATATTGTTATAATGTTGTTCTGTTGGGTTTTCATAAAATTTCATCTTTTTTTTTTAGTTTTTCAAATTCATTTTTCTAATAAATTTAGTTAGTGATTGCATTTGAAAATTAAGAAATCGTATTTTCAAATAAATCATATCTGTAATTCAGTTTTTCTTTAAGAAATAAAAAATTCAATTTTGTTTATCCTGTTATTCTTTATTTTTGTATAATTTATTAAAGACTGATTGGTCCAATAATGTCAAAAGCCAGATCAATAACACGAATATAGATTATTTTTAATTTAGGTGAACTCTCGGAAATTCCTAATTTTTTAATTAGAAATTTCTGTAACTTCTGTATTTTCTGTATCAGAAACTGTAAAGTTGTTTTTTACACACACTCATACACACTAAAACATTGCCAGGATTACTATTATCTTAACCTATATTTTATCACTAATGTAACAATATATATATGTTCAGCTTGTTTCTGCACTGGTGTAATAAAAATGATTGAACTTTCTATCGGGTTGATAATATTTCCGTATCATTTAAATGAAAATAAAGCTTTCGATCTCGTAAATTACGTATAATTTATGAATAAGTAGTTACGATTATCTGTAACCTAATTATATTTACTCTATATTTACTCACAATAGATAATACCTTACTGTCAAAATAATGATTGGATCATTATTAACAAATTATAATATTGTAGACTGTGGTGATGATGAAAACCAATAATGATTCGCTAAATGTAATAAATGTACCACCTTGTTTTTCTAAGGTGGTAACTTATCTTTGATCTTTTTTAGACTCCGAGCAATTTTTCACAATAATACGTTTTTAACCGATTTTTTTTTCTTCAGAAAACACTCTTGGGAATAATAAAAAAATCTATAAAAGCTTTAAGAACTACTTTTTATTATAAAATACAAATTTAACATATACCAATTGAACTTAATAATTAAGATAAGACTATCTGTACCTACTTGAAGTTCTAATATAAAATATTTCAAGAGTTATTTTGATTTAGAAAATTGTGAATCACTTAATATATAAAAGTAATTAATATGAGCCAATGCTAGTTTACAGTATACGATAGATAATTTTGATATCATTTTAAATAATTGGTAGTACACTCAAAATCCTACGTCAAGTAATACAATTAATGCTCAATAAATTTCGGAATAAAAATGCATTATTTTAATATATCTTTATTATTTTCTTTCTTTTTCCGAGCTCAATCATAACAAAATGTACGTATTCACAACTTTTTTTAAATTTACATGAAAAAATTGAAGTTAAGAAATATACCTAAATAGCTGAACGGAAATGCATGACCATTACTAGATCTCATTATATAATAGTCCTGCCTGCGTGTATTTATTTACCTCTGTAGATTTGAAAAATAAAGATTCGTTATTAATTTAGAATCTTTAATTTGTCGTAGAAAATGTGAAAAAATGAAAATATACTGGTGAAGTATAATTATTTTTTGTTAGTATAAATTGATAAGGAATTGTATGTACCACTACATTATTAAATTAATCATATCTTTTGCTATTCCATTCCCTATATAATTGAACCAACTTAAAATAATTTAAGCTAATGTTAACATTTAGCAAAAGGCCAGTGTATATGACTTACACAGTCACCGATTTTATATTTTTTTTTAATAACGCCTTACATCACTTTCTGCTAAAAAATGGCTACAACCTAATGCTAATTGACACGTACCAACAAAATAACAGTAATAGAAAAATTAAATTTTTTTTTTATCCGTGTTATACCAAAATAGATTACCAAAGTGACTATCAATCACTAAAATATTTTAGTTTTTAAGGGTAGAATAGCGAGATTATCAAACGATTTCAATAGATTTAAACCTTCTTCAGACAACGCAAACTCTTTGCGAAACATCTAGTAAAAATCGGTCCAGTAATTGTTAATTCTATTAATCTCAAATATACCAACATACGAACATTTACTTATACAATTATACTATCTAGTATAATAACATTATGTAATAAACATAAAATTTTATGATTTGAAAGAAATTTAAACCATCATTGTGGTTAAAAATGTATAAAAGGTACCATAATGTACAAAAAGTATTTATTAATTAGTATAAAAACGAAATAAAAATGTTAACTATTTTTACTACATAATAAATATCATCAATTAAAAACTTAAAACTTAAATATAAAAGTATTTTGATAAACAAAATTTAAAATCATGTACCTTAACTACTATAAATAAGTTCGTTAATAATATTATACTGATAATTTATATCATTAAAAATATGATATTTTTTGCAAACTTAATAAGAAAGAAGAAAATAATAAACATATTATAAAATTAATTAGATATTTAATGATAATGTATTAGAATGTCTTGTTTTAATTTAGGAATACATTTATGTATAATCATTACAAGATAATATGAAAAATATTGGTTTTGGGCAATATAAATATTAAAGGTAGGTATTTAGTAACTCTGGGTAAGTTTCCATAAAAAAACATCACTTCGTTCAGAATCTAAAAGTGACATGCACTATATTATATAGTTACTCGGTGGTTATAAAGATTAAAAATGAATAACAATGATTTTACAAATCGCATTAACAGTTAAATTCATATACCTAATGTGGATTGTAAAATAGTTTAGCTCTAGAGAATAGTTGATTTATTAACATTAGGCTTATATAAATGTTCACATCAGTAATTATACATATTTCAACGAAATATTTTTTTTTACATTATAGGAAAACATCTTTGCTAACTCACAGAATATTTAAAAGAAATGTTATATACTCTTTTAATTAGAATTAACTATATTTTAAGTATTGTTGCAGTTTATCATTGGTAATTTTGTTTTATTTGATACAATTTTTAATTAGTTATACCAAGGACAATACGATCATAATATTATATTAAATTTATTATTTACTATTACTGTTTTTTGTCTACCTACACATTTTATTGTTTTGAACTATTTTATTTTATTTTTTATTATTATTACTATCGATAATTAAATTTTTTTACTATCTGTATAATCAGCGTAACTAATAAATTACAAAGGTAGCATATATATGTATATATATATTTATATATATTTAGATGTGGTTTACACTCGAATGTTAATATTCTATAATATTCAAATATTTTTCATGGAAAATATATTTATTTCGAGAGCATAAAATCAATTTAAAGGTTAAATAAATAATAATGCTTAAATAAATAATAATAAATATTTTATAAAATATTTTATTTAATAATTTTAATTTATAAACTGTTTTACAAAGAAGAAAATAATACAGACAGTTTAAACCACTTAACAACTAGCAGTTTCTGAATATGACTTTGCTGTGTTTGTGCACTTATGTAGATATATTATATAGCTGTGTACACTGTACGCCAATACTTTGGATTAACGTTTATATTTACAAACAAAACACTAATATATATTCACCGGATTTTAGGAATATACTTAGATTCCTTTGACACAGATTATCGTTAAACACGAGATAGGCTTTAATAGATAATGTTTTTAGTAATTCTTCGTTTTCACTTAGTAATTTGTCGTGTTATTTTTATTATTTTCAGTCTTATATATTTAAATTTAAATTACACGAGATGGGTAAAATCTGAATTGCGCAAATTATTTCTTGCATAATTACAGAGAACGGTGAACCTATGCTCTATTTGTGTAGTTCATCTGGTTAATGGAAGTACAATATAGATCTTGAGCCAAAATCTTTTTCGGATGTACACATAAATATAAACCATTTTTTACCATAAGGTATAAATACAATGTTGTTTACGTACATGCATGTTTATACATTTATATAGTTGGCATAAACATTGAAATTTTTGTTTCGTGGAAATTTACAAATTTTAAGATAAACCAACTACGTTTATTCGAAAATTTGTTGCGTACATTTTGTTTCTTTAAAATTTTAACTTTCTTCGTCACTTGATAGTTTATTCTATTATGCAGAAATAAATATTTATTCAGGTCTCAAAAATATTATGATTCTTCACTCGAATAAGTAAATGTTAATTTAAATAAAATAATACAATAATTTATATAACCAAAGAAATAAAACCAAAAAAATTAAAATATTTCTTATATAGATATTGAATATTTATAGTATATATAATACGGTAAAAGTACGAAAGCGGTTAAGCTGTTAAACCTAAGTTTTCCTGTTTGACCAAGGTAAAAACTGTAATTCGGAGTATGAAATTATTTATTGCAAACAAATTTGTTAAGCAGTTACACCTAATTAGGTTTTAGCCAGCGGTTAAGGAGATGTGAAACTGCTTGCCGATTGCCTATTTTATTTCCTGGAATTATTGTCCAATAAAAAATTTTTCTTTTCTTAACTATCTTAACTATTACTTAGTGTTAATTGATTTTTCTGAGATATTGGAAATAATGAATGGAGACTTTTTTTATTGAGGCACTTAAGTGGGGGAAATATTTAAGGTTTTGGCAAAGTCAATTTACAGTACGTGAAAAAAATATTTTGGATTTAGCAATAATTCCGGAAAATTAAATATGTATTCGACTAGTAGTTGCACAGCTCTCCGTCATAACTGACCAATGATTAATTAGGCATTTAGAATATAACTGCGTAACAAAATATATGATGAACCGATACAAATGTCGATTGAGATAATATTGTGTGATTCAAGGTGTTACAGTAACCATAACTTCACTAATAAATAATTTTAAATTTTGTGTAATAAATAATGATAATTTTTTATGTAATACATAATAATAATGTACACCTAAAATAGTACTTAACGTATAACAAATAGTTGTTCTTAAATAAATATGATTCAATAGAAATAAAATGTTAACACATTGCTTTTACATTACATTACATAAAAATAAAAATAGTACTATTGTAGTATCTGAATAATATTAAGTATTATCATATCTATTTATTTTTTATTTTTTAAGATTTTATCTAGAATGATAGTTCCTATATCCTTATATTTTCCCTACTTATTAAAGTCTGAACTACAATAAGCGTTCTGAGTTTAACAGTATAATTTTGTATATCTTAGAAGTTACCAAGATCAATCGGTAAAAGCCCAAATAAAAACAAGGCCAGTCATTAAAACCTAGGTTTAACCACTATTCGTTCTTTTACCGTAATACATTTATATACATTTTATATACATTAACTTAAGTTTATTTAACTACCTAGAACTTTTTAATACGAATAATTATTAATTATTATGTTAATAAGCGAATTCCTCAATCAACAAATATATAATAAAATATTGAAAATGATAATAATAAACAATCAATAACAAATGAAATATAACTAAACCTAAGTATTTTGCAAATTATTAAATGATGTAGATCAATTTTATAATTTTAATTTTATCAATTATTTATTTGAACAGAACGAAAAATGTGTTTCTGTTATACACTTTAAATATTTCATACAAATTTTCCAACGATGTTCATCCGTTTCTACAATCGTTTTTATTGTTAAAATTGTCACCATACGATGCGTACTATTATTGATTTATAAAAAAAATAAATGCCCAACAACATATAATAATAACAAAATGTAGTACCTACTAGATTGTATTTTGAAAGCGGTTGATTGAAAAATATTACATTATTACAGGTTATACCTTATTTAAACCATAAATTGTGTATAAAATCCGAGAACTCAATATTATGTTTAAAAAGTGTGGTTTCTTTTACTTTAATAAACGGAAGTCACTGCAGGTATTAAAAATGAAAAAAAATCTAACACGAAAAACGCTGTATTTTCTTTAGACAATAATATATTTGAAGTTAAATTTAAAGGAACACTTAGTTTGTTAACGTATGATTATTTTAACTCAACAAGAGCTTAATTTGAAAAATGTTGGATGTAATTATGATTAATTTTATTAAAAGTAAAAATTAAAGAAATATTTTAACTAAGCGAAATATTTTCAAAAATAACTTATATAATATCTAATATGATCTGACAGCTGGAACCCTATGTAGTACATTTTAAAACTTTAAATATAGTAAACATTTACTTTTAATTATTATTTTTTTTTCTAAATTCAACAACATAAATTTATTTATTTTTAGATATTTCTTATTATTCAAAAAGTAGAAGTTGTAAAAAAGGAAAACTTTTACCAGCTATTTCGATCGGCATTTTTTTTCAAAAAATTTTATTAATTTTTTTTTTTTATAATTTTTGATATAATTGATAATAATTGTTATAATATATGTATTCTAGACTGACAAATCATCACTGTTCATAATCGTTTTTCGTTTACCATGATACCCATCATTGCATTCAAATTTAATACATTCATAATTCATTATAATGACCTACCCTATGAACGAGTTTCATTCCACTCCATACTGTTTTTTGTATTTCATTACTTTCTTGTGTTATTTATCTCCGTAAAATACCGAAATTTCACTTTTATTTTATACATTTTTATATAAATTCATATGTTAACATTATTTGTTAATTTTGTTAATTCGCGTTTTCATTTCTCAATCTCACATTAACTTTATTTATGTACATTTTTTATAATATACATTGTGAGTGCATATTATGTAATATTTATATACCTAATATATTTTAAATATTGACAGTGGATGTCCCAAAGTACAAAAAATATAATACGACGTTAAAAATAATAATATGAATACCTAATACATATGTTGTCTACTTATAGGACTTTGAGTCCTTCCAAAAATAACGACTCGCGATAGTGGGAATTAATGGTATTGATATTATGTCATCTATTATAATAAATTCATTTTTATGTAAAAACAAGCATCACAAATAATATGTGTCTGATTATTTATGTGTAGAATTTTGTTTTTACTCGGGTCTCCACGATGTTTTTCGTTAAAAGACGTTATACACGTGTCATTTCCTTTGAAATAATGTATAAAAATATTTTATTATTTTCTTATATTATGTTATTTGAAATATTTAGGTTTATAAATAACAGCAATGAATAAACTAAGAAATTATCTGTTGTAAGATAATTATTGTTAAAAAACAAAAGTGAAAAACATTAGAAAATCATCTATTTAAGGGAACCTTAGAGACCGATGAATATGCATGTAGCTGCAAATTAATAATAAAGTAATATAATTATATAGGTAACTAATAATTAATTAGAGAAAGCCGGGATAAGACGTATTTCATTGAAGTTACATGAATACGATTTATTGGAAATAAATATTGGATTTGGTTAAATAAAGAGCACTGTTCATGAAAAACGAGGTTTTCGAAATAAATAACTGAGTATTTTTCTTAAAATAATTTGCACCGAATCAATAAATTTAGCTGCGTTTAATTAACGTATAATATAGGCTTGAAAATGAATTATAATGTAAAGATGATAGAAAATAACTTATAACGTGTTTAATGAATAAAGGGCACAATATAGATTGTACGTAATTATTTTCGATTTCAAAAAAGTTTGAAAGTTTGAAAAAACTAATTGAATAACATGATATGTGAGCATACCATCAGATATTTATCGCAGTAAAATGGTCAGTGGATCATTTGATGGATTATAGTGTATAGGGGTGAATTATTTTTGGGTAGAATAATAATTACAATATGTCTCTGAAACCCGGCAGATATACGCCTATATTGTTTGTACAACGTATAATTTCGTATATTTATATCGCACACGACGGGTAACCCCAAATACGACGCATCTTATTGTCTTATTCACATTTTAAAATTAGCATCATAAAAAATGGATCACAATAACGTTTACTACTGTGCCACTTGTGATATGCGGGTAGGTATGTTATACATATATTATGATAATATAATACTTATACGAGTGTAAAAACAAAAATCGTAATCTGATACTCAGTTCTCAAATCTGAAAAGAATAGTAAACGGCTGCGTCTAAAACCGAAGATTTAACAATAAAATGTATAATAAGTACCTCTACAATATTTCAATTTTGCATAAAATATGTCTTCGCAGTTTGCGTGTTGATGTTTCGAACCCATTGTAGATTCTTTCATGGCGACATGGCGAGATGTTGGTATACACAGACGCAGATCCAAAACATATTTAAGGGGGAAAGGGCATGTCATTGGGTAAAATGCCAGCGCGAGTCCAATAAAAATAAGAGTTAAATTAATTTTACTTGATTTAAATATAAGTCCATAAAGTTCATATTTGTATGAAAAATGTAAAATCACGCTAATTCACAAGTTATTTTATAGTTAAAAATGCATATACAATTTTTTGTATTTATCCTGAAGGTTCAACATTTTTACACAAGATTATCCATAAGTTTCTATTCAAATCAAAAAATTTCTACTGGACTTTCAGGATAATTTTTTATAACCAGTTGAAGTTTAAATTTTGATGAAATTGTATAAGCTAACAATTTATTCTCAAACGATTTTAAATACTTGTTATTATTCTAATACTATAAGTCGTAGAAACTCGAATTTTTACCATTTGTTAAGATTGGTATTTTCTTTAAGCGATTTTATTTTCAGAATAATAAAATGATTATTAAGCAACTTATAAGCGTTTGAAATATTCGATTTTTTAACTTTTTTAATTTAATTGTTGATAAAAAAAAATGGCTGGCACAAAATACTTGAGAATTTAATAGAAGATTTCACAAAAGTTGTTTTTACTGTCATTTCAAAATTATTCAATTTTATCGGACATAAAATTTAATATTATGGGGTCTAGAACGACATAAATTTTTCGTCAAAACTACCTTAACGCCTTATAATAGATTAGGGGTTTCTCGTTGTACGATTTTGAAAATTCAAAGATTTTTGAAATTCTAAACAACTGTACTTTGAATCGGTCGAAACTTATATCTTATATTGAAAATTTTTATTTAATTAATTACAATTGAAAATTGAAATAGGTGTTAATAAAAATTGTAAATGGCTTTTAGTATGAATATCTTAATAAAATTGAAAAATTACCCCGACCGATGCAGATTAAACTTGTTTATAAATCTTAATCTAATTTCTTTTTTTTTAAATCAGATTGCTGGAAGTATTTTAATCTTTGTCAGGCATATAGCTATTTCTCGCTCTTAAATTAGCTATAAATATTTTGATCTAATAAGTAATAATGTATAATTGTGAATTTGCATGCGGATGCGTACGATGTCTACTATCATTGATTATAAATATTTATATTCAATGCTTCTATGTATCTCCGGTGCGTGGCGTCCGGCTGCGGTAATTGCTTCCGAATTCCGATAAGATAATGGAATGACGATTGAAGACTGTAAATACTTTTTTTTTTTGGTCGAAAAATGCTGTTTTGTATTCATAGTAATAACTTCATACACGACCGTAAATCCTTTTAAATATTTACAAAATAACAGGCATCTTTTATGTTCCAATTTTTTGATGACACTTTTTTCCAATTTTTTTTATAGAGTTATTCTAAATATTCTTTTAAGTATGAACACGTTACCCGATTTTTTACTTTTGAGAACGTTACATATTTTCAATAGACATGGATGATATATACACCTATATACGGATCGTTGTTCCTCTAGACTTAATGTAGTCTTAAGTCGTAACCAATATACAAAGTAATCCCGGTAATCATCACTTCTTTCTGGAAATCTAAAACTATATCATATTACAAATAATATCACTCGTCCTCGAATTTGAATTTCATAGTATTTTCGAAAATACTACGGTGAGCCGTATATGATTATCATCATGCATGTTCAGACAATGGATGTACAACGAAGAATATTGTTCGGATGCAGTTATATAACTATATACAGGATGAAAATATAAAATTTTATAGAAACAAAAGATCGTAACATCGATTGTATACCGTTAAATATAATGAGTACCAATCTTGAACATTTTTGTACAGCACTACAGCTTGACAATGGTGTGATCAGTATGCCCAGTCTGTAATACTATTGCAAAGAAGGCATATCGTTTATGATGAAATCGAGTGAAATGAAATATTCTATACAAATAACAGTGATCAATGTTCCCATATTTACTACATTAGAAAATTCTGGTATGGTGGCCTCAAAGAAATATCAGTATTTAAGTGGTCTTCTAACTTATTTTCGTTATTTTGCAGAAACAAAGAAAAATGTGTAATCTTGTCGGGTACCACATTATGTTTAGTTGAGATATTCCATGCAATTATCATATTCATCAATCATCAGTTTATGACTGAACCTATAAATGTGAAAAATCGTAACACGTAAAACGAAATTGTTTGTATAGACACTGCATATTTACTATATTATTAAATACGCAGTATTAATAATCATATTAAGTTACTACAGTTAGTAACCTGTTTTGAATCCCTCATTTAGCTATAAGAAATAGAATAAAACAAAAATATTTCTATCAATAGTAGTTTATTATAAAATTGGTCGAATTTACCCGAGGAGCTCATAGAAACTAGGAAGTGTTTAAAAAAACTCTAGTATTCTGCTGAACACTATTTGCGAACCGCTGGTTAGGATAATTCACGATAGTTTTACTAATGAAACGGGCTCAATTATTAGATAGTGTTGTGGTTGTTGTAGATTCATGAATTATAATCGTACTACATTATACCGACTTTGGCTTACGTGAGCACATATGGAAGACCTGCAAGGATCGACATCCAATTTTTGTTTTCAATTTGTGTTTTTTTTTCCGTACACTGTATTTTATTTTTTGTTTTGGAAAAGTAAAGCCGGTGTGATTGAAAGATTACATACCACGACTGTCAATACGTATCACTACTACTGCAGCAGCCAGTGATAAATATTAATATGGGATTTTGAGCGAATTCCCGTTTGTAATTGAAATGCCAATATTGAAAACTCCATCCACGGGAACACCATGTGCAAGATTTCGTTTGTACAGTATAGGTAATAAAAATACACATTTAAACTGTCAGACGTCAATATATTCTTGATAAATATAATATATATCGATTGAAAATGAAAATATATGAAAATATTATAATAAACAGATATTATTGTTATTTGGGGATACACGTTTAAACTGTACTCCTGGGGCCGTTGGTTCAAAAGATAAAAAGTATGACTTATAAACTGCGGAACAGGATAAACTGAATATTGCACGTGTTTAGCACTATAATATCGTCTCGTTTTTCTATCACCGTGTAATACTATTATTATTTAATATTTTAAATCGATAGTAAATTATTGCAGTAATCGAAGAAAAATTCGGTACTTGAACAATAGTATTGTTAGTTGTTACATACGATTACTTTCTTCGAGTGTACTGATCAAAATATAAAATAATTTTCAAAACTATGTAAGTAGGTAATGTTATTATGGTGACGTCATAATAAGGATAACCCTGACCTAATATTGTGTCTATTTTCAAGAAATCAAAATAAGAAATTATTATTGAAAAAATCTAAAAACAAAAAATTCAATGTAATGCGAGTTTTGAATATTCATGTTTAAAAAAAAAAATCGGAGGTGAAAATGTTCGATGTCTTTAATAATATAATTGAAACATTGTAGTTTAATACTTGGAATACATTTTTAAGTATTTAACAAGAAAGTATGATTTTTATTTACAAGAAAAAATTGATTTATAATTTCTTATTATTATTTTTAACTCGTAAAAATCAATTTAATATAAACAATTCATAGTCATGCATAATTAAATTTAAAATGCTTGAATAAAATAGGCTTCAGAGTCGATTAACCAATAAATTATATTAAAAAAAGTATTTATATTAACTATTATCAATTACTTACATCAATCAATTTAATGTCTTTGAAATTCAAATTTTAAATGAAACACAAACTCCTAAGTTGATGCATAATTCCACATTTTAATTGAACTTAATCGCAATATATATTTTCTGAAAATTCGTTTTAATACGTATGAACAACCAAATTGATTATTCAAATATCAAGCTTCTATTGTTTTCGTGTGATTTTAACAATACATATTATATGCCTTAATTATTACGAAACAAAAGCATGATTTGTTGGTCCATGTTAAAAAAAAAAAAACAAATCGTTTCCACCATAGAATAAAATTTGTTTATAAAATAATATTAAACGCATTATCAATCGATTTAAGTATTGCAGCATCATTTGTTACGTTAAAATTATTTATCTATAGAAGTGTAAACCATACTGGGTTTATTATTATGCCGGAAATGATAAAAATTACGCGTTTCAAACTGTTGTGATTAATCACTACATTTTGTGGATCTCCCAATGAAACCTTTGTACGGCACATAAAGGATATTTTTATTAAATACTCGGTACTATTGCATGTACATCACTCTGCACTCATTCACACGAATACATGATATGGCGTACATTTTTCGAACCATTTGTTATGTAAGTAATATGAGATATATTTATGACATAAAATAAAATATTCAGTTAAAGTTTGCTTACTTGAACTTTAGATAAGTTGAAAATTTAATAAAACGTAAATCATATTAGTGTCTGTAACTGCAAACTCTCGCAAATGTTATTTCAACCACAATCAGTTTTTGATAATATTAATTTTGTTTGTCCACTTCGACATGCAGCTGTTGTATAGACAGTAGACTTTTATTTTATGTATGTATGTATATATATATATATATTAAAACACACCATTTTGTGTGGACGAAAATATATTTTCCTCAAGAAGAAAAACAATTTCTTCGATCCACCACTATAGAAGTTTGTGAAAAAGATAACGAACAGTAGGTGATTAAAATATTATCTACTCTAATACATATAGTGTTCGGAGTAATCAGAGGGTCTATTCTCAAATCAGTCGAAGTGTTTTTGATCAAAATATGATCGAAAACACACTTTATTATTTTCAATCGATTCAAAAATCCGTATTCTTAAATAGTTTTCGATCAGAGTTTCAAGTATTTTTTTTCGATTTTTCGTTTCGACTGGTATTTTGCTGTCGAAAAGATTAGTTTCAATCATTCTCTCGATTTGTTTACTTCGTGTAATTCGCGATAATAAATTTTTTTTACGAAATTTTAAACTTAAGAATTTATCAAATTCATTAATATTATACTATAAAATGCAAAATAAGATATTTAATGAGTAGTACATCGAGCCTCGAAGATATATGTTGCAAAAATATCCATCTGGCGATAAGAGATTTTATCTATAAAAAATATTCAATAATAATTGTACTTACATTAATAAGTGTTTATTATTAATTGAAATATATTTTTACAATTTTAGTTTTAACTGATAGATCGTTTATGGGGAAGTACCGATTGAGCAAAGTTGCTGTTGATTAACTGACTGACACAGTGATGCCGTTTATAAAAGACATCAAACGCATTAAGTGTGCAAAGAAAGACTGACCAAAAAGATACTATTACCCGTGGCTATTTTATATTTTTATAATTGGTACTAGAAATTTTCAAATAATACACATTTATGGATAGTTTTTATAGAAAACTCAATTATTTACCTATGTATTAAAGTAAATAGCCTGCTGTATTTATAAATATTAGGTTCTAATAGGTATCTACTATTAGAAATTTATAAAACGAACATCAATATAATACCTACCTATAATGTCTATTAAATACCCGATTCATAAATTTGGGGATCATAACATTTTTTGTTTTGAATTTATGACTTGCCAATACATTTAAATTTTAAATGGTATAGTCCTATTGATTTTAAGATTTAATTTTAAATTATGAAAATAATTCAAATAAGCGTGATAGGTGCCTAGGTACCTAATTTTGAATTAAGTACACTTTAAATTATCCATTCATTTCTTTTCGCAAATTTAAAAATTTTTATTGGTTATCTATATACAGTACATACAATATTTATTGTTAGATACTCACAGCTTTGACTGCTTCGAGGTTAGAATTTTGATACGAGTCCATTGGTTAATTAGGTATTATTTAAATTTTTTATTCATTTTGTTATATTTACTACTTTTTAATCGGCGTCAGTTTGTTTTTGAACTTTAGCTTGTATAGTATTTATTAGGTTACTTGTACGAATATTTCCCTACAGATTTTATGACAATTATTCAATTTCTAAGATTGCAGAGTTATTGATGGTCAGTGTTTCACACTTTTACAGTTATTTAAAAATTGGAAAAAATGGTTTGTTTTTAGTTTTACCTACATAATATCTTCTAGTTTTCTCATGGAATAATAAGTTACATTAAATGATTAGAATTCGATTATCGCAAACTCGATCGAAAATCACATATTTGACGATAAATATTCGAATAACTCTTGATGAAGTGACACAAATCGAAAAATAACGATCGAAACATTTATTTCAATCGAATAAACCTTTTCGACAGCGGTTTTTGACTGATTTAAGAATATACCCTCGGACTATATTATAGCCTATTAAATTTACATGTATATATACTAGGAAGTAATAATGTATGGAATAATTTACATAAATAATGTCGCGAAAATCATTTACGTTTGCAGCATTCACATATATAAAGTAGTTTCATTTATTTATATAATTTATATAGTAGTATAATTTATTACATTATTAATTAAATGGAAAAAACGCGATAAGCTTTGTTGTGGACATAAAAGTCGGATCTGATTTTTTTATCTGTCGTAATATCTGTAAACGAGTATTCGTATATGGACCTATGAAATGCAAAATGCCTACATGTATTCATTAAGGTCAATGATTAATGTTCACGTTAATTGTTATTATCATTGTGTACCTCTTATGAAATGGAAAAATAGAAAAAGTGTGTGCACGTAAATATAGTTTTTATTTTTTTAAAAAAATGATGTTTGGATAAAAACATTTATATAGCATTTTTAGCGGGCTGTACCTGTAATAAACGAAACGAAATGAAACGAAATTATTATTATTATTATTATTGTTGTTCATAAAATGACAAATGTTCGAGTGAATTTAATTTGAATAGCAAACCAAAAAATTCAATCTTTTTTTTCCTGAAACCATCTTAAATAATATTTTTTATCGTAACATAATATATTATCATTATGTAGGTAGGAGCTGGTATTTCCGTGGTGTAGTCATTGCATGGGATCAGACGCGTTGTAGTAAATCTTCAATTTCGTAAATTTCAAGCTTATAAGTAATACCTTTTTTTCTTTTTTTCGGCATTCTACAGACAGTTTTCTCGTTACCTATAGTGAAATGTATATCACCGCATCGCCAGTAAACAGTTCAACGTTCATCACACGTTTCGTAATATTAATAAAGTGTTATAATATTTACACGTACACGTGTAATTTTGTTTCAATATTTGTATTTCATCGCAATCATTATCTCATAAATCCCATAATTTTATAAACTAAACATGAACGCTTTGTATTCAAATATAATATTAAAACTCGTAAACAACGGTCGTTATTGCACTGTATTTATAAAAATTTATTAAAACCTCGTTTCGACATCATTTCTTATACTTATAATCTATATACATGTAATATAATACAGTAAATTGTACGTACACACATATACATACTCACACACACACCACATAAATATATACAATATAATATGTGTATTTTATGAACTTTGCATATACATAACAAAAGTATAAAACTCGTTTAGTGAAAATATAGAACTAAAAATAACAGACAAACTTGTAATATTTAGGGATAACATGAGTAGCATCCCAAAACATGTTATACCCTAATTTCGTCCAGTCTTTTAAGTTGTAGACGCCATACTTGTATTTTATTTCAAAGTGATTTTTAAAACGTAGTTTAAAATGGTGAAAAATTAATCAATTTTAGTCCATTTTCAAACATTTTTATAACATTTTCATCACATAATATAAAATATTAGAATAATAAACGATTTTGAAATTGTATTTTTAACACAATTTAGAACATTGGGTAAACATACACGAAAAAAAAATAATAATTGGATAAACAAGTGACTTATGATTTGTAATTATATGTTTATACTTGCGTACATACCTACTATAAAACAACATAAGAAGTATTTAAAGAAGTAATAATAAGTACCTAATGAGATAGTTTGGTTTCAGGTAAATAAAAAGTATTAAAATATTACATAATTCAATGTGTATGTAATTTTTAGATATAATATTGACTATTTTATCAAATTAAAGTTTCAATATTTTTGTATTTGGTTTAAAAACATTATGTTTGTTAAATTTTAACTTTCAGTCAAAAGTTGAACTTTCTAAATAAACTAAATACAAATAATTTGTCTACTGTACCTGCAATGGTTTGATATCGAGCGACATACCTAATATACTTGAGTATCTTCTTTTTCGGGATACATCAAATTCATACTATGAATATTTTAAATCTCGCAAACTATTTAATCTTAAATCAGCTGCTCATTCTCGTAAAGAGTGGGTGCTAAATGATCAATGCACGTCTCCTCGTAAATACATATAATAATTTACATTTTTACTAAATTCTCAAGAATTTTTTGGACACTCAAATTTTTTGTATATATATTTAAAAAAGAATGCTTAAAATAAAAAGAAAATTTAAATTGTCTATAAATAGATAAAAAATAAAAAAAATAAAAATACTTTGAAAACTTAACCGTATATATATCACGCTAATATAACATATAAACAGTTGGTGAAAATTTCAAGTGTTTACAGATTTTTATTTTTGAGCAAAATAAAAAAAATATTTTGTCAATAAGTGGTTTTACGTAAAAATATCCATTTTCGGTTATTTTTTTGGGTAATTTTCTTTTAAAAACGATTGATAATTTTTACTTTTGACCCCGAAACGTACCAACTAGATTAACTTTTCTAAAAAAAAAGAAATACTCTATAAGAAATTTAAAGCATTATTACTGCACCAAAACGTGATGGTAGGCACAAAAAACATATCATTGTAAAATAAATACATTTATCACTCCCATATGCGCAACTAGAGCTATAATTCTGGAAGGGGGGGACTAATTTTATAAATGAAACGGAGACCCACAGGGTCTTGGTTCCGTACCCCAAATATACCAACGATATTACAAATCTGTGGGAATATAGCAGAAATATAAATGAATATTTTTTTACAAATTGTATTCCTCCTCTGCTAACTAGAAGTACATATACATATTAATCAAAATATAATTGTAGAAAATAAGATATTTATTATAACTATAGAAATAATGAGTAAATAAAATAATTTTAGTATCAATTGCATTTTACTAAAAGTTGTAAAAATGACACTGAACTACTGTAATGTAAAAAAAATATCTGTTTAAAATAAATTTATATAAAATCTTAATACTAAAAAATATGTACCTATCTAATTTTAATTTAATGCTGATACCCTATTTTTGAAAATATAAATTTCCAAAATGTCATCAATACTTATTTATAAATTAAATAAATATTTCTAAAAAAAAAGCTTTTCAGTTACTGCAAATCAAAACTTCACTTTTCTCAAAACAACACTATTATTGATTTATACTAGTGTAAAACAATTTTTACATGTTTTTTTTGAAAAAATTATTATTTATTAATAACCAACTTAAGTATTTATCGAATTAGTAATATCTCACTCAATATATTTAACATGAATAAGGAATCAAATTTGTCTTGCCCCATATTACTTTTCAACCAATTTCTGATGCGCCTCATCGATAAAATTGCGCGTTCACATGTATCTGAATGATTTTTTGTTTTTATTAAAATACGTTTAAAAAGCTGGGGAGGGGTAGGGCTAGGCTAAGCCGGTGTCATTTATTTATTTATATACTAAGACTAACCTAATTGCGCCTATAATCATTCCGTTCAGAATCTAAAAGACCATGCCTATAAATGTCAAGTCATATCATGAAGTAAAATATTTTTAAGTTAATGAATATTGGTATAACTTTTAACAGTTTAGTTTTCATTGTTGAGGTAGGTTTTATTCACCAAAAGTAGTTCAGTATGCAAGCGTAACTCCCATTAATAGCTAACCTACGACTTAACAACTTCAGAATGCAGATAACATGTAGTAGGTAGGACCTGGTAGGTATCTTCTATTTTATCTATACTATTGTGTGTGACAATTGTAACGAATGGTGCGAATATAATAACAAACCGAACGTTGTACGAGAATTTTAAGGTACGAAAATTCGAGAATTTTTTCAAGTTATCAGTTGGTATAAGACTTGAATGTGTAATTTCCCCAACAATAAAACGCAAAAAGTGTGAACAAATAAAATACAACTCATGGTTTTTGATGATTGCGTGAAGTAACCAGATGTTGTATAAACACATACATACCCAATATATATACACAGGCGTCATGGGGACTGGTAATCTATGTGGATATTTTACATATACAAACGAAAACTAGACAGAATGTTTGCATTTATCTTATTACCTAACCGTATGGTCTACCAGAAAAAAAGGAAAATTTAAAATAACCAATAAAGAAGTGAAAAAAATATACAATAACATATTTTTCATTGGAAATAAAATCTTCAATACAAGACATGAAAAGTCCAAAAGTTAAAAATGTCATATCTTTAAGTGTATGTCTTTAATATTATTTATTCGTATGTCACATTAACAATTTGTCAAACCGTCCGTTTTCTTTTGCATCATTTTTTTCACAAAACCGTAACCACGATAATATTAGTGACCTAATGGATTCGACTATTGCACGATTTGGATTTTAGAGTTTTAGGAAAGATCAAAGGGCCATTTTTGGCTTTCGATTTCAAGCATGTAAGTATTCAGACATTTACTTTTAGACAATTTTTAACCTTTGGATTTTTAACAGCATATAATGAAGTTTTAATATAATTGTTTTCAAAAATACAATTTTCCATACACATTTTATTTCTTTTTACTTCTGTGAGAATTATTTTAAACTTTCTACATTTTTTTGGATTACCCTGTAAATATGTTTGTGAATATAATATTATATATCTATGTGTTTATGGATACACATTATCCCCGGGATGGGTGTAGAGCAGATGAGGAGGTGACGAAGGAAGTGATGGTGCGCGCACAATGAACGATTTAGCCAGATTGCGAGATGTCGTAACATCCCTTTTTTTAGCTAAACCCTTCTCTCTTCGGGGCTCATGTTTAGCCTCTTTGGCAACGTCGCGCAGCCGCCGCTATCACCTCAGTTGGCCGCCGCTGGTGGCAGCCGCGGCGGCGGATACGCGGCCCGGTCGATATTTGCCGTGGCTCGATATTATATTCTCCGCTCCCGCGTGCCCACATACACGCGTGTCAGCAGACGAGAGCAGCTCCGCGACGCGAAATCCGTTAATTATATGCGTTTTATCTACGAGTGCATGTATCGAACATGTATAATATAGTATTATACGTACATACATTATTATATTATACTGTAGTTATTTGCGTTTTTTTTTTTTTATAATCTTTTTCTCATGTTTTCTCATTGTTACTATATTACATCGTGAATATTTGTATAATATTAACACATACGCGATTAATTAAATGCACGAATCCGTATAATTCAACCTCCCATCAATATTCGTACAACAGCGGGGACTAGCCGATAGAGTTAAAACGATGGATAAATGAATGAAAAGATGGATGTGGTGGGAGGGGATGAGTTTAAGGGGGAAAAAATCGAAGGATCTATCAAATCGTACCCCCCCCCTCACCGATCGCCACTAAAACGAAATCACTGCCAAGCCGGAGAAGAAAAAATTGTTTATACGCTTGCCCTACTTTTGCGCAAATGGCGTGTTATTCGTCACGGGTGCACCTACGTAAATTAAAAATGTGATACTACTCGTAGCTTTTGCCGTGCTGCTCTGGTAACTGCTCGATTAATAATGCTCGGGAGTTTGTACGAAATTCTGTCTGTCTCTCTCTCTCTCTCTCTTTCTCTATCCGATCTTACCCTCCCACTCTCCCACTCTCATACGAAAACGTTTCCACAGTCTCATTAAGGGTAAAAAACGGTCACGGTATAATAGTTTTTATAAATCATGTACGAAAATTCTCACTTTACCGTATGGGGAGAGAAAATAGTATCGTGTAATTTTAAACATTTCCGTCAATTTATTTATATATATATGACGAAACACGAACCGAGACTATATAATTAACTTACTTAGGTTAAGTCAGCGCAAATCTGTCAATTCACTTATTCAACAATCTATTATATTATGTACACAAGGAAATTCTCGTACACGCAAATACGTTATTGTTTTCCATTTAGCTTGAATTATTTTAATACTTATGCAGGTTATTTGCTTATTTGTGTTTTGCCGTTAGAAAGAGAAAATGTAATAAGTATAGAAAGATTGTGTACTCGTTACAAACTACTTTAAATCGAAATATTATCGAGTCGAAGCCACTGAGTGCGAATAATTAGCTCCTTATGGTAAACCATCATTAGTTTAATTTAAATAATTTCTTGTTTGTGATCTTATCATTTTAAAACTAAAACAAATTAATTTGTTTTTACAAATTTTGTTTTAACAAGTCTGAATTATTATTACTAAAAGTGCATTAATTTTTATTAACATGATACCGAATTCTATATTAAAAAATATGTTTTATTATTACCTTCTATTTTGTAATAAATAATTTTGAATGAAACGAGTATCAAATGAAATATCTTATTTTGAACAGTGTATCTTTTCGAGAATAATTGTTATTTTTCCCCAGAAAAACGTCTATGAAAATAATAGTCCATTTTAGCAAAGATAGATGTGCAACACATAATATCAATTAATCCATTAATAACGATTTAATCTCAAGTTATTTTAAATATTTGTTAGTATGTACATTCAAAAATTATAAGTCGTAGAAACTTGAAACTTTTACCAGCTATTTAGATTAGCATTTTCTTTTCAAAATATTGTACTAATTTTTATGGTATTTATAAGCATTTGAAATATTGAATTTTCAATTTTTTTTATAATTTATTATTGATAAAAATATTTCATTAAGACAAAATACTTAAAAATGTAATAAAAAATTCCACTGAAATTGTTTTTACTGTCATTCAAAAATTATTAAAATAGTAAATAGATATGCGCAATTATTTTTTATTACGTTTGAAGAGCAAATATTGACATAATATATACCTTTTTTAGACTATTAAATCATTTCCATTCAAAATTGTTTTTTGTATATAATGATACGTATCATTATACTCGAATTTAACACATCCATTATAATGACCTATCCTATGAACGAGAACACGAGATTCACTCCATCCCCTACTGTACAGCAAAGCGAGTCCTCCCATTAAGTTATTTTAATTTTATAAAATCAATGAAATACAGATAAGATAATGCCTATTTCTCACTGTATATTCCATGATAATTGGTAATTTATTATTAGTGATTGAATGATTGTGACTATACCTGCCTATTATTATTTTGTATTTTTGGGTCTCTAACTCTAAATCAAATATGGAAACCAAATTTGAAGTTTAAAAGTTAGAAGATGTTTTAAATGTTGATTTTCTAAATTTTATGTAAAAATATTTTTTATTAGAATTTTTTGTTGGTAAAAGAAATGTTTATAAGTTAATTGTATTGTTTATTAATTTTAAAATTTTTGGAAAGGTGATTCTTATCCCCATTGCCCCTTCCTACCATTCATCCATGGATCCTCTGTATAAAAATCACCTCTTTTTGTGTCAAATAGGCGGAAAAATATAAACTAACTTATTTTATGAGACAGTGCTCATATGACATATACTTACGATATCTACTTATCTAGCCGTTTAACATACCTTTACATTTTTTTAGCATCCGTTATATATAGATATTTTCATCTATAAATAATATTAATTAGGTATGCATTTATATTATAAAATATTTTATATTAAAATATTAATTAACTCTTTGATTAATTAAGATTCAGACAAAATATTTATATCACGAATAAATATGAATCTCAATCAATTTGCCTATGTGGTAGGTATGTGTAGCTAACTACATTTATTTTTTAAATGTATAATATTAATTCTATAACTCAGTTTTAAAGATTGATGATATTTTCACGTAAATTTCATTATATATAATTCATCAAACAAAAAAAAACTAATTAATTGTTATATTATATAATATAAAAAATATGAGTAGGTATGATTCATACATCCTTTTTACATACAACTTCAGAGTCACAACTTCTTTTTTTAGTGGTCAAGAGCCGTATAAAACAATAGTTCTATTGTTCAGAAAATGAATGAAAAAAACATAAGGTATTTACTTGAATTACTTGCTTTAAAGCTTAAAGAGCATGATGACTAGGCGCATTTCAAGGTACTTCATTCAATGAATATCTAAAAATAATGTAAACAAATATATAGATATATTAAAGTTTTTTTTGTTTTATTTGTCTCTGGATTGTTGTTTGACCTTACATTAAATAATTTATAAGCAATTTAACGGGAAAAATATTATTTTTGTATAACTAGTAGTTTAAATTTTTATATGGTAAGCACGATTTAATGCTAATAAAGTTATAATTTTTTCAATATTAATATGTACTTATACAAGAAATACCAATAACTAGGTCAAACAGTCAATAGTTTTTAGTTCATAACTTTATTTATATTTTTGTTACCATGATTGATTTTTATTATGTAATCTATAAACTAGATTTCATTTTGATTGTACACTTGAAAATTGATATGATTTTTGAAAGGTCAGCAGGGTGAGTTTTACTAGGGCCTGGGGCTAAAATATTATATCCTCTGGAAATCAAAGTATGTCCTCCGAGCGACAAATGCGTGTCCCAAGTTCTATAACGTGTTTTTAGTTTTGATTGTAGAAATAAGTAATAACAAATACTTATAGATTTCAGCATAATTTTATCATAACTTTTTATTTCAAATTAAGTCCAGAATCATTAAGAATTCTATACAAACATCGAGTGATGAGCATTTGTCCGATATCATACACTTTGGCGGAACATTGTACATTTCACAAAATACATGTTCAAATGGACTTTTATACCATAAAATTTATTTTATGTATTTTTAGTACCAATATCATATAAATAATATTAATGTGCAAGGTAAATAGCACCTGCACTTGTGTAAAAGAGGGGGGATTTTTGGAGTTGGATGATTAATAAATGCTAGTACTTAATCATATGATTATGATCTTAGTGATCATATATTATGTTATACACTTATAATACCTAATATACAACTAAATAACCCCACAGTAAGTTATACCATATTATAGGTACTTACACCTAAATAGCCAATACTAGTGTTTATTAGCTTATTTTTGACAATAATTCGTACGATGGTATTGCATACTATTTGAATACTATACTCAAATTTCATGACTATGTATTTATTTAGGAGCCATACATCAAATTCAATGTATAATGTTGGTCACGAGTTAATTTTTTATAAAAGTTAAACGTTGATTTTTTGAATTTATTGAATTTCATAAGTTAGGTACCTAACCGTATTTAATTAAATTTGATCTTTTAATTAAGTAAAAAACACATTTGTTAATGAAATACAATTATTCAAAAATGTCCATGGTACCTACCGCTTTTAAAAATTATCACAAGCAAGAAGCAAAAACTAAACTTTAAAATTGTGTTTGACCTAATTAACTCAAGCTCAGTTTTGTATGTTTATATATATATATTTAAATAAAATGCACACATTTTATTTAATATATAATCCTAACTATTTACCAACGCTATGGTCATATTTTTTTAATTTAATTTTAAATTGCAGTAATTTTTCCCCCTTTTTTATCATACTTATTATTTATACTACACGATAAAACAGAAAGATCATAAAATAAGTTATAAAATAAGTTTTTAATTAATAAAAATGTAATAACAATGGTGATACCAAATTATTTAATAATAAAAGCAAACCAACTATTGAACTGTTCATCACCGAAAAATGAATGTATCATTATTAAAAAATAGTATGTATGCATACTATATATTGAACCATAATTTTTTATAAGTTATAACTTATAACTAAATACGTTATCATCATAGTAATCATGTGTTGCAATACTGGTTTAAATGTCTAAAATAATAATTTAGTTTTACAATCGCATTTGTATTATATATATATATATATATATATATATATCATTAGATACCTAATACATTGGCTCATATTAATAAGAAAGAAAAAAATTACGAGTTTTCTGTGTTCAAAGGCTTAAAGATTTATACAAGTTGTATTAATGATATTTATTTGACAAAGCGTTCACCAATAGTTTTACGATTCATTTCGTAAATTTAATTTTGACATATTATTGTTGTGTATATATTCGTCATGCATATAACAAACCGAATCCCTACGGTACAATTTATATTTGATTGTGTTCAGAGCTCTGCGCCAATTTTTGTCCCTTTCGTATACATTTGATTTTAGTTGGCCGACACAAAATCACTATTATTGCAGGCAACATTGAATTGATTTAATTTCAAAATAATTTCCAAATTTCAAATGTTTTAATATATATATAATGTATAAATGGGAAGCAAAGTATAATACTATAGTATAATAATATTAAAAATGATTTTATTGATATTCATGTTTATATATTTAGTGGGCTATAGACATTGTCATTTTAATTTTGAGCGTGCCAATAAAAAACAAGTTAGTCATTATAAAACTGTTCAATAATTGTGTCGATGAAAATATTACTGTTGTTCTTTTTAGCAGATTTTAAAATAAATACATAGTAATAGTATATTATAAAAAACGTTTTCAAGTATCTTAATCCAAGTGTATTACGTTTTGCTGAGATTTTAATAATTTCAGTTTTCAGACCAATGACAGTAAGTAAGACATTGTAAGTTATTTAAAAAGATATCAATATTATTTTCCATGCAACCATAAAAAATATTATTAATTTATAAAATTATACATTTTACACCGTCACCGTAAGTCTATAAAACTAAGTAGTATTATAATGTATATACTTGACTGTCATCACAAAAAATAATATAGATTGTCAATAACAGCAATAGTTATAGTGACTTCCACGCGTTATAAATATTTATCTCGTGGCCGGCCATTAACTTTTGAATAACAAAAATAATAAAGAGACAACAAAGGAAACATTTATAAACATTTGATTTAATACAATTTAATAAATTTATTACAACATATGACTGCGATTGTATTGGCACGAATCGCGAAAAATTTTAAAGTTATCGTTTTAATTCGATTAAATACATAATTACGTATTAATCGAGTTAATAACAATGAACTCTTTGATCAGTTCACTTTTCATCGAATATATTTTCCGAATATTTACAATTTACAATGAATTCTAGTGAATTAAATGAAATGAAAATGTAGCGTTTATATTTTCGCTTAATGGAGTTATACAGTTATACTGAAATATTGCTATCCGGATTATGTGTTTACGGGATTTATTCCACTGCAGGGAGCCGAATTCGATGCAATACGTATACGTGTGGTAGAAAACGACGATAACCAATAGGTCACGCGTGCAAGAAATCGTTAATATGATCGTACCTTTATACCGCATGAATCTAATACAAATTTATTCATGAGCAGTATTGGTAATGGTTTATAAATATATTTGAATATTGTTGTAGCATTAGTAGAATAATATTTACCATAGAAATTTTAATAATGACAACAACTATATACAGACTAAAAACATAACATTCTGTGCAGCAAATATTATCCATTGGATAACATTAGTATGCTAGAATTAATATTCTCATCAACATAGGGACTAACTCTAATTTATGTTTTATTATGGTTAAATTTATTAAGGGACCAGAAAAACTATTAATTTAATTTGTAAATTATACTTTGTGAATAGGAAATATTCAAATATACAATATAGGCATTAGTAGTTTTATACTCTTATATAATCTAATAAAATACTGTAGAAAAATTCACAACCATGAGTGATTGAGTTTTATATAAACGTATTGATTCAATTGTGCGTTCTATCCCGATTTTAAAAAATAATTTTGTGCTATAACTTAATGTGTTTAACGTTGGCCTAAACTTTGGCCATCGAAAATTACCAATTACAATATTGATTATTACTCAGTCTTTACGATATAATTTTATAATAATTGATTTTTAATCTTTTTAATTTGATTATAAACTGATTGAAAATTACATTATAATATATTTATCTGTAATTTCACAATATTTTTCATGCATTTTCAATCAACTGAAATTGTAGGGACAATAGTTTTTGTGGTTTTTCCAATACATCAATTATGTTTTTCGGGAGTTTATGTCTGAATTGGAATCTTTATTAATACTATGTATTATGTTTGTGGGTAGCTAGTGAAATAGATAAATCCCCGGCAAAACGAGACAATCATATACAAATGTCGACAACGTTGTAACTATTATTGGCTAGCGGTGACCTCCGACCATTGTTTAGTATTGACTTTAATTGCTATTTGTATATTTTTATTTACAGCCAACATGGGTCATCAATGACGAAGTATAAATTATACAGTATAAACGTACTAGTCTGGGGGCAATGTTATTTAATTCTTGTGTACAGTATTATCAGATTTTCATATACAATATTCCAGTGCATACGCATATTTCGTGTTCACAGTTTTACATATCTGACGAAACACGCTAATCTTTATTATAATAACATTAATTATCCTTTTTTTTTCTTGCAAATCCGATGATACCACGATTGAAAAAGTAGATAGTATTCAATAGTAATGACCCCTTATTATTATTATTATTATACTCAAGTCAAAGTTACGATACTAATAATGAACGTGAAGAAAAAATTCAAAATTTCCGACCAAATTAATGAGACAAAAGTTAAGTTAACAAAAATTGAAAAATGTCAAATAAGAGAGCATTCACAATTTCAGTGTTTACCTACATATAGGAGTAATATTATATTATCATTATTTTTGACAGGAATATTATCAACCATATTGACGTGTACTGCTGATAATTTTTACGTTGTTTAACCGTAGATAAGAAGACTGGTAGACATCAATAATGTACATATTATGAAAATGTGATCGAATCAGCGAATTCATAGAAAAAACGGTTGTTTAAATGTGTAGCGTAGAGGGAGAATCGTATTTGTTTATGAATGTATAGTAATAGTTGGTTGAAACTATTAAAGGTAAACCACTATTTGTTTACATAAGATTTAGGTTGAGAGAGTTGCTTAGTAATATGTCATGCTGAACTATTTTCGTGAATTCGTCGGAAATAATACCACTTAAAGCTCGGTGTAACAATAAAAAGACCGCCGGAAATTGCACAGTCAGAAATAGCATGCAAGCGTGTAGAATACTGAAAGGTCTAAAACATTACAAAATGTTTTATCAAAAAGCATTAAATGATTGAAACCGTTAAAAAAGATTGCCCTCATCATTATGAAAGATTGTATAAGTGATTGTCTAAACTTTGAACCCCCTATTAAAATAAACTATTTTTTTAAATCTTCTATTACGCACAATCTTGTTAGTTGTTAGTAATAACATATTACATACTTAGATGTAGGTATTTATATAAAAAAATTAGTAATTAATAATTATAAATATAAATTGAATTAAACCGTCATTTGAGACTACTGAAAAATATTTAATAATTTTTCATCACAATATAAGATATTCACATTAAACATTTTTTGAGGATACATAATTTTTTTTTAATATTATGATATTGTAATACATGAAAGTATAGCCATAGTATTAAACATTCAAAATGTTTGAAAATTATTAATATGTTCAAAAATGAAAATTTGGAGCAATATTTCTTCATATAGATAATATTCAAATACTACTTAAGGTGTTAAAAAATTTAATCGATTTTTTTTTTAAAACTTCTGTATGGTATTAAAATTGATTTTAATTTACTAATTTATTTTACATTTTTACGAAGACTAATAAAGACGTATTGGACTATACAGTGGGTAATAAAAATTTAAAACTTGATGATTCTCCGAGAGTAAATTTCAGTATGAGAGTAGTAAAGAACGTATATAATATAAAGCCGTAGAACCTATAAATATTTAAATGTAAGTACTTCGAAATCATTTAAAGACTTAATGTAAAATAACAAAAGTAAAGTGGGTAGTTGGATTATTCTAGTTACATACGATGTCTATTTTTAGTATAATTTTATACTAAAAACATTTTAATGATAATTTTTAGTATAATTTAATGATTTTTTAATTATCAATTTATTTAATTTAAAATGTTAATACTATACATGCAAAAATGATGGTTTCATTATATTCTTAAAACAAAATTTTAGTTTTTACTTATATGGCTATTTTAATGTAATTATATATTACTTATCAAACATTATATTAATATATTATAATATGTATTCTAAATTCTTAAATTACAACATAAAAGTATAATATATTTTATATAATAATTAAAATAGTATTTACAAAACATGGTGGATTAAATGATTTTACGAGTTACAACAAAGGACTATAATATTTATACTACTTTGCATTTTGTGTATTATATTTAGATTTTTTATAATAATTGTGAAATATGGCTGTCTAAGTTTATTTTCAAGTTTTAAAAATAAAAATATTTTATTTAGTATTTATTGTTCCCGTAAATTTTAAATAGGTTTAATAGATTTTTACTATAATTCCATCACGCACGCTCGTACATTCGTACTTTTTTAAAACATTTCTTTTTTTTTTTTAATGAAAATATACCTTCAGTATTATAAATTATTATTATTACACACTGATTGTCTTAAACTTAAAGAAACTGTTGCATACTATAACATTATTATATATAATGCATACTGCAGCATACTGTCATAACACTTTTGAGTTTTGGCTAAATGATACATTATATTTTATTATTTTACTATATACACTATATACGTATAATGTTGAAACTTATGCTAAACCACTGCTATAAAAATGGTGATATATGATTTTCAGTTTTCAGCGACAAATCCGTTTGATGTATATTAATGCTGAAGAACTCGCTCAGCTCCATCGGCGTGCGAGAAATGAGAATAATTTATTATAATAATTAATTGTACGTGGGATATTTGCACCATAATATTACTATATATTTTATTGATGGTTAAAATCACTCAAATTAAGAGATTTTTCGATACCATGATAGCTTCCGTAGCCGTGAAGATGTAAAAATAACGAGACATATATTATTATTATATTAATGTGAGGGCTATTAGAGTAACGCAAGTTACAGCTGTTTACGGTGTTAAAAGTGTCCTCTTAAAGGTGCTCCTGTTAAAATAAATTATTACACTTATTATATTTTTTACGTTTGAAACATTTCAATATGTGCATATAATTTAAGCTCCGGACATGATTTGTATTGTTATCTGTAAAATTGTTCCTGGTAGCCCAATAATCATCAGCTTGAATACAATATTATACTTCACGTGATGTACGTAAAATTAATATTATATGCACATAGGCAATGTCGTTCACAGAACATAGCGCGGATAACTTTCACAGTAACCATTTTAAAAACAGTCCGGTTAAACGATTATGAGTTATGACGTATTTAATAGTTATTAGTGGATAATAGTTATAGTTGTTTCGTGTATTTTGTTGTTTACCTGTATTACCTATAGATAGATAAGCTAAATCATTGATATTAAATTTGTCCTTATTATGTGTTACAACATTTGTTCATCTAATTAAATTATTGAAATCGTATTACCGTATGAGCTATATAAACGCATCTAAAACAGTTTAATCCGTACAAAATTCATTAGGCACTCGACGTCGGTAATTTCTACTTTTATTAAAAAAACCCGATGGTATTGTTTTTTTTAAATCATTAATAGAAACAAAATATTTTATATTTTATATCTATCACAGACATTCAAAAAAAAAAAGGCAAAGTCTTACTATAATTATTATTTTTATAATAAGATAAAACTGGTTTCGTTTAACCCAATGTAGATATATATATATATATATATATATATATATATATATATATAGCCTTTGAATAGCTCATGAAATATAAGTTAACAAAATTAATAGAAATATATTATATGAGTATATGAAAAAAAGATTTACCTATCGATTATTTGAGTCGACGATTCAGTAGTATTATAATAAATAATAACACTAAAAGTTATTTTTTATTTAAGAAAAGAATCCTCAGTTATTTATATGAATATAAATAAATATTTATTTGTTGTAAAATGCTGTTAAATTATTATTACATTTAAAAGTACAATGTTACAATAGCAGAATTTTTTAGGATCTTTGTATAAGAATGAAAACTGGGTTTGTTTTTTCATACATAGGCGATGCGTTGCTATTACGTAGATATAGCTGCAATCTAGTATTTTGATTTATGTCCTTAGTCCATGGTCTATATAATAGAAGCGATTTTATATTTTGATTATGTAAAGTACAGAAGCTTTGTGGAACGATTTTTTTTTTTGCTGTTAGTACTTTCAATTCATTATATAGGTATTCCATGTGGTAGTGGTACATAAAAGGTCCTTTTTTAAAAGTTGCGTTTTTTTTTTTTTAATGTATTTATACTATAGTTGTTTTGTGAATATTTTTTCATACGCAGTTAATGATTGAGTACCCGATAAAATAATTGTATTATATTAAAATACATTTTCTAGGTTGTGTTCGTCGTTGATATGTACATAAAATAACAATATGCCTATAATATTATTCAAATAATAATAACAAAATATATTTCAAGTGAGTTAAAATACATTACATTGTATCATTATTGCACATTAGATTGTCCATAATATCCATAATACAATTTTATTATTATTTCATGTGATGAGATTATACATTTTTGGGTAATGAGTGCACAGATATTAGGATATCTCTATTCTCTATATTTTCCATTAATATTCATCATCAATATTGATTATTTATTTACTCAGAATTTAATTAGGCTATTTAACGGGAGAGAAAAAATAACAATAATAAGTACAATATCAAATAAAAGATACATTTAAAAATATAATTGTCTTAAATCTATAATAACCACGATTTGTTTCAAAAAATCTAAGGTAGTAGAGAACTAGAGACTTAATTACCACATTTCAGAGCTCTAATACAAAAGGTTTTAAATTTAAAGAAAAATATGGCAACAATTTCATGATTTTATGAATAGTTGTAGGAAATGCAAATATAATATCAATTAAGTGTCGTCTTAATTGGAAAGAGTCTAGTAAATGTTGAACTCGCATTATCATTTATATTAATGTTATTGGATATAATGAAATATTATTTATAATTTATATGATCAATATTATTTAGTTACTATTAATATCCTAATATCTAATATAAAAATAATAAAACACTTTCCTGTTCCAGGGTTTAATTTTGAATTATGCATGACGTATGTACTATGTAGTATGTTAATTGCTAATTAATAAAAAGGTTGAGGATACAGTGGTTAGGTTAATAAAAGGTTGAGTAAATGTTCATTACTCTCGAAAAAAAAACGATTCTGAATATAAGAGGTCAATTGATATTATAGTATACGAATACATTTAAAATATTAAATATTATGTGATAAATATTACTTATATGTGTGTACAATATTATTGATAATAATACAGTAGTATAATATATTAGGCATATAATATGTTTTTAAGAAATTATTTAAGTACAAAAATAAGAGTTAGGAATAATCTAGTCTTAAATATTATTTTCCATACAAATTAAATTTATAATTTTTTTTTTAAGCAACAATAATTATACTGCAATGGCTATATTTTCATACATTTTGTCTGGGATTATTATAGTTTTGTTTTTCTAGATCACAACTTTATTAAAGTGGGTGTTCAATAAATATCTTTAAATCATATAATTTAAATAGGAAGTAATATTATTTGGTCACGTAGAAACATCGATCATATAACAAGTTCATATAACAAACTCCATCATATTTTTATCATATTTCCATTTTAAGTATAAGAAGATATCTTAAATAAAGCGTATTAAGTAAAGACTAAGGAGTATCGACTAAAGCTATTATATTTGGATTTGAATATCATTAAATAAAATGGAAGTACTGTTTTTGTTTTCTTATACTTGTGTAAATGTATTTTGTTATTCCATCAATCATCATCAGAATACTTTAAAAATGTTTAAATAATGACATCCAAGTACATGATAAGACTCAATAGGTTCATAGAAAAACCGAATAAGTTTTATAACAATGTTATCATATCAGTAATGTTAGGATTGTATCATAATAAATTGATTTAACACATTAATAATATTTAAGTATTTTCGAATGATGTACTATGACAATGTAAATATTCAATACTACAATAGATTCGAAAATTGAAATAGTTGTATCAACGAAATTATAAGTCAACAAAAGTTAACTTTATTGAAGAATGGATCAATTAGTAAATACAGTATACCATACCTAAAATATATAATACTAGTAGTTTTTTATGAATAGTAATTAATAATATAACATGATACATATAATAAGTAAAAACTATTACGATTAATACTAAACTATTAACTGAACTAAACGATTACTAAACTATTATTTTCAAATTAGTAATACATGACTCGCATATTATGAAAATGGTATTAAATTAATAAGACGCAAAATATTTATAAAATAAAGTATGTTAAGTGTTTCCATTTGATTACTATACTGAGTGGTCTGGTTGCATCATTTAATTTTTATAATTTTATTGATATAAGTAAGGAAAATCCTTCAGAGTTTTGTATCGACAATGTCCGTCTAAAAGTCGACTCATATGTTTTTAGTTACAAAACTTAACATATATTCGACAATGAGTTTAAAAGCTTTACGTGCAATGAATACGTGTAACTATTATTATTACAATTATTTTCTATAATAATTCTGGCTAGTGCCGAGGTAAACGAAACGAAATAAATGGTCAGTATTTAGCTGTATATGAAATTTATTTCTGAGATTGTATAGCATTTTATAAGATATGTTACATAGAAAGACGTTCTACTAAATTCGAACAAAAATTGATCATAAACTGCGATAAAAATTAGCAGTTACCTATTTTTATTGATATTATGTGAATTTTTTGTTGGAAAAAGAGCATTATGATTTTAATGACCTTTGTTGATGCATTAACAAAACCCTTTATAATCATTGGTGAGGAAAAGGCTCGAAGACGTAATGTTAGAATAATTATTAAATAATACTATCAGACTTTAAATAATTTTACTCTATAAACTATTACAAACTCTAAACTATTAAATGTTGCATATTGTTTAAAATCATACGGTTTCATGGTTTTAGTGAACCTTTATATTATATTGTACGATTGATTTTACCGAGAAAGAAAATGGCAATTTTTTTTTTAATCTAGTTTATGGTATCTATGGGACAGGGCGTTTTTTCCATTTTTCTTTGTCAGCTGGTATGGTTTATGAGGGAAAACACAAAATATGTATATGTTAGGAAAAAGGTCGAAACCGGGAAAAACGCAGTGTCCACGGTGTTTGGGTAAAATGTCATGTTTCAGTTTTTGCCTTGCAGCCATAACTTTATTAGTTTTTCATTTGGTCAAACTTGTAACATCTGTAAATATTTGAGTTTTTTACAATACGGTTTTTTCAGATTATTAAATAAGAATAAGGAATAAGTATAAAAGTAAATTTAAAAGTGTGTGCTATAAATAAATATTATATTAATAAATATTAAAATATTTAACTGTCTGCAGTTGCTGAAAACGATATTCATTAGAATACTAAAACTAATGGGCATACCTTAATATTTATTCGTATGAATTATGAACCTTACTTAAATAATTTCTAATTAATATGACACATAATATAAAACAATCGAATTGAAAATTATTACTGTCGAACTAAAATTATTTTTAAATCAGAAATTTAAGTGGCAAACATTTATATTTTCAAAAATAAAAATATAAAAGAGCCAAATCAAAAATTTAACATTTATTAGTTTTGGTAAAATATTAGAATGAGCGAAGAAAATAAAACAATCTAGTGAAAAATTAAATTTAAAAATAACAATATACTGATATATTCAGCTGCGATATCAGTATAATATTAATACTGTCAATATCAACTGGTCGATCAATTGTCGTCAATGTCAAATGTGTATCAATATTGCTTACACAACGCGATAAGAATATAAAAATAAAAGCAAGCAGTTGCTATAATATTATGATATTATGTCTACGGATCTTTTTTTTCCTGTTAAGGAGATTTTAAGCCATGATTTACTGTCTGTCTATCAAACGAAACAAAATAGGAATTTTGACGTTTTCTATTTTCAACGTACGGATCGAAAAATTAATGCGATAAGAATTTTGAAGCTTATTGGAATTCGTAGTGAAGTCTTATTTTGATCGATTTTTCCAAATGTTTTAAATTTTGTACATTATATATCCAAAAATTAACGTTTGTGGATATTTTGGTTTGTTTAATTCTATTTTGTGAAATTTCGGGTGAAAAATCGAAAAAAGAGGGATAGTCGATTTAAAGTAGACTTAACGATCGGAACGTTATCGAAATATAAAACGTCTAGATTCCTATATGTTGTGTGTGTGATAGACAGAGACAGAAAATCGTAGCTTACAATCCCTTTACACATATTGATTTTAGGTGTTTTATTTTGACGAGATACTAAACACGCGTAGGTATTTTAACTACGTACGGGAATCTATACGCTATTTACTGAAGCGGTCACACGTAGATTATAAAAATTTGGAGGGAAGCACTGCAGGTAGGTAGGTATATAATATAGATAGATGTGGTATGCGCGGTTAAAAGTCTTTCGTTTGTAAAAATCGGCAAGGTAAATTTACCGGGATTTGGTAGTACATGTTAAATATAATATGCACAAGTATACGTAAAACGCTATACATAAAAACAATGCATATACCTCTGAATAAAATACACGTAACACATAACGCGCGTATAGGTTCATGCGAATGTGCAGCAATACACCCGGTACTTGGGGACTGGTTAAAAACACTCTACCGGTAATAACATAATAATAATATGTACAACCAACATCATTTTATACACCGTACGAGGATTTTATTCCTTACTTCTCCTCCCCCTCCCTTCGACGGTTCGAAATGATTTCATTCGATTATTTCCTTGTTCACTGTACGAATAGCGTTTACAACAGATCTCACGGCATTGTGCTATGTATGGTAAAGATATTTCAGAGACGCATGAGAGAGAAATGTAAACAACCATAACCGTTTTCAGCGGTCGTAAATTGTATTTTAAGTTTAACCCAAGCGAGTGCCATGTCGAGGTAAAGCAAGAAAGGAAAAAAGAAAGAAAAGAAACATTTATATAAAAAAGTACACTCCGTCCGCCTCCTCGTTTCATTAATATTTATCGGTATATTTATGCGCGTATCCATTATTTATAATGTTCAGAACAGAGTTCCCGAAGTGAAGTCATCACGCCGTGTAAAAGCCCGAGCAATGGCAATCACTTCTTACGAAACGCACGTTTGGTGTCGACCTAAACTGTTCTCGGGAAACCACGCGCAGCATAGTATTATTATTGTTATTTTAATCGGACGTTGAACAGATAATTACATAGTACTAAAACGAATGTATTTTAAATATTATAATATTGTCATCGTTTTCAAGGCATTTCCCCGTAAAACATAGTAACGTATTTATGAAAGAGAAAGGAGTCATATCTCCCTTCTGAGGTTTTAAAATTATATTTCACTTGAATAATTTGTAAATAAATCGATCAAATTCTATAATATGTATAGTAAAAAAATCAATAGTAATAATTATAATATTAATAATAATAATAATTTTACTAACAACTTTTTCAATTGCATTTTGAAAGAGACAGTATATGTATATTTGTATCTTAATTAAATTAGATTACAATATATAAATATTGATAACAAGAGTCAAATAAGTATCTCTATATATTATAAAAGGCAATCGTGACTGACTGACTGATCTATTAACGCATAGCTCAAACCACTTGACGGATCAAGCTGAAAATTGGCATATATATAGTTATTATGACATAAGTATCTACTTAGAAATGATTTTTAAAAAATCCACCCCTAAAATTTTGAAATGCGGGTTGGAAATATTTGAATTTATAATCAAAGAACAATGTAAACCACTCAACAAATTGGGCTGAAATTTGACGAAGTAGTCCCCGAAAAAATTAAAAAAATTAATTAAATATTAATAAAATTTCACCGAAAATTTTTTGGGATAAAATGAGGTTAAGAGTGGTAATAAGTTTGGTAAAAACCAGTGAAAAAAGTCCCATGCCATGAATCAAAAGTATTAACAATAATTAAAATTTCAACTTTAATATTCATTATCCTCGTTGATTTTAATTTTTTTGAAGTGTTTCAACGTGAACACACACTAATACAATGAGCAGCTGATGTACTGGAAAAATATTTCAGAAATATACGAGTGTTAGGGTTTTAATAAAAGTTTTCTTTTGATTGAAATAATATTATAGGTATAACCTCAAAAATCAGATATATTCGAGGCACTGGAGCCTAGTACTTAGTACCTAGGTGGTAAATGTATTTATCGATCTCTCTTTCATTATTGTCAAGTGTAGGAATGTTAAGCTATTATAATTTTAAAACTTTGGTTATAAATATTCAGTCATACAAATATACGATAATACATAGGTATGTTTATAATAAAAGAAAATATGATTTTCCCATGAAAATATGTGATCCTGGATGTATCGACATGCTATATCTACAGTAAATATTTCAAGGTATTGAAATTGTACAAAGCATTTTTATAAATCAGAACTTTATAATTTGTGTATATAATCACGACTTGAATGGCCATTGATGTAAGAAATGCATATCTATAAAAAAAACTTAGAAATGTCACATTGCCCTAACGCAAGTGAGCTGTTTAAAAAACGGTTATTTTGTATACCGTGTTATTGTTCGGAACTGTCTTGTTACAAAAATAAAGTACAATATATATATTTATGTATCATCAAAGTTTTTAAAATTTATATTCTTCTTAGAAAATCTTCATATTTTTTATATGTATACATAGTTGAACTCTAAACATTTTATCTTTAAAAACATGTACAATTTTTGATTTATTGTTTGTGTGCACTGGTAATGTATTAAAAAAAATGATCAAATGTATAATTTAACTCATAATAAATTATTATGAAAAAATGTTAAGTATGCAAACACTTTTATTACAATATACAAAATATACAAAAAATTTCATTTTTATGTTGTGGACTCCAACATTTTTTTTCATTTTTATGTGCGGAGTAATCTTAAATTGTTTTTTACAGTCCACTCTAACTTCATACATTTTACAAAATAGAATATTATCGTCTTTTGAAAAAAAAAACTTTTTTACTGAATTCTGAAACGATTTTTTAGTTTGTGAGATTTTATAATCCGTGAAAGTTCACACAAAACAGGGAATTGGCGGGGAAAAGTTTACTTGCCCATATAATTCAATCGATAATGACGATAAAAAAAAAGCGTATTAGATACAAAAAATAATATATTAATATTCTACCTATAGTGTTAGTGAAATAAAAATTAAATACACTCAGTTAAAAGTTGATTTAGCGACTATATTGTAACGATCCGGTATAATAACTATATGGTACGTTAAGTAATCAACAACAAAATAATAGGTATTAGAAGAACAAATCAATTTTTTAAGCAAATATTAACCGCAAGCATACACAAATCTCTTGAAATTTGAGAAATATCCATAAAAAGCATCTGAAAATTGAGAAATATGAACTCTTTCTAAAATTTACAGTATATGCAAAAATGTGCATTTTTAATTTTTGTATTTTAAATCGTTATTGTATAAAACGGATTTTTAGTTTGGTTTGCTATAAACTCAAGGTATATAGAAAAATATGCAACTCCTACAACTTCCGAGCTCTAGTAATAATAAGGGCTAAAAAACATGCCATTACTATAGCTCAACATTTAAATTAAATTTGGTTCGTCTTTTAAACTTAAAAACATTCTCAATCAATATTTTAGTGTGGAAGTCAATAACATGCCGTAGGTATAGAAATTTAATTCATTTATTTAATCTGTAATTATTATTTTATAATTATCAGCTTTAATTATTCGGCTAAGCATTTTATTTAACGTCAATGAAAAATGCTCGTACGTATATTTTAATATTTAACTGAATATTTTTTTTTCATACTACAATCATTGAGATATTATTTAAAGAGATAAAAGATTTTCTAGAATAGTTCACTGAAAATTATTTAAATTAAAAACAATTTAAGTATGAACCAGAGGTGTTCAAATTAATCTCAAGCCCGTATTTAATTTGAACAAATTGTAGAATTTGAAAATCGTTACAGGAAAAATACCTCACAAGTATCCTTATAACCTAAATAACACTTGTCGGTTACTTGGTTAGCTGAAAACCCAAGCTGATAATATAATTAAAAACTTATTAATAATATACAATTTTGTAATTTATCTGGTTCAAATAACATAAACTATTATTAATTCTATTAAATTAAATTAATTAAATTAATTAATTTTATTTGATTTTATTAATTGTTTAAAGATAAGTATGTCTTAAAGACATTTAGAAGCATATTATTCAAGAATTTTAAATTATCTGATCAATCTAAATACTTACATCAGAAACTTGAATAGAAAATGTAATTTATGGAGAGATAATTAAAATGATCTAAACCATCGGGCTACTTTAATTTACCTTGGGCCTTGGCTGCAAGTTTGTAACTCAAATAATGTTGTACATCAGTGGTTCTCAAATTGTACGTCATGAAAACTTAATGTTCCATAATAACTTTCTAGTAGTTCCCTGCCCTCTGGTATTAATATGCTATAAGACGAGATATATAAAATTATACAAGTGGGTACTGACCATTATTCGTTCTTCGTTTGCTGTATTAATCATCCGATAAATGACAAATAAGTCTAATAATGCATTATTTTTCTTATAGACAATTTTAATGACTTATCATTATTTATCACCTAAACTGCATTAAACATTTTACAAATACCTATATGTTTTGTGTACTTATTCGTACATTGTATTCTTTTCCCAAGCAAAATTTAAAAAAAATATGTGGTAGGTTATCGGTATTTGATACTACAATTTAAACCGATAAAAACGAATACTAGCAGACTACACTGGAAAATAAATGATTAATAATATTTGTATTTTAAAACCAAAAGACAAATCGTGAGACAAAATCTAAAAATTAATATTTTTTGAAATCAACAATATTAAAAATTATATTTTTTCTCAAATTGTATACTTTATCAGTTATTATTCTGATAAATTGTATAAATTGTTTTGAAATTATTTTTTTTAGATAATTGTTAACCGTATTAATAATTGGTCATTTATTAATATTTTAAACATTGTATTGCATTATTTTTGCGTTAAGAGTATATTTGTTCAAATTCAATTTGTAAACAATAACTAATCTAGTGGAAAATAATTAATTTCAATAATGATATTTTGTTTGAGTTTTGTAATTAAATTAGGTATACTTGAAATGTACATGACCAAAGCGGTTTATCCAAAAAGCTTATTTAAAAACACCTAAGAGGACTACGTATACCTCTATCTAAAAAGGTACGTGAGTCTCCATTAAAATAAACTGTTTTTCTTTCCAATTACAGTAAAATACAAAGCCGTATTCATTTTAAGTTTTATCGTTTTACATTATTATATAAGCCCTAAGCTAAAAGGCTAAAACATTACGAAAGATTTGTTCATGTAACGTGTAGTCTGAGCCAAACATAAAACTGAACAAAAATATAAAGTCAGTCTATAATTTTTCTAAGAATAGTTAAGAATATCGATACAAATCTTAGCGTGAACTTGTGTATGCAACATAAAATGGTTCTCACAAAAATAAAAAATTACAATTGCAATTGCATTCATATCTACTTAATATATGCGGCTAATCTTAAAAATAGTTATAAATATTATAATATAATAAAAATAACATCTGGGACCTTAAATTAAAGCCATAATCGTCCTTTGATTTCATCACAGAGTGTTAAACATAACACCAAAGTATAGTTATTGCTTATTAGTTATTAGTTATTAGTAGTCACTAACTATTATACTATACATGCAATATAATGGATTGTATTTTATTTTATTCCAACCCTGATAAATTTATGTTTAATTTTATACTGATATTTAGAAATAACAACGTATAATAAAATATTTTTTTATTTAACTTTCAAATTTTTTATTACTTGTCAGTTGTCAATTATTCTAAATTACATTTTTAGTTTTCACTTCTTTATAAAATTAATTTTTATATTCTTGGGTTGTGCTTATTTTGTTTGTATCTGTGAATATTGTTAAAATATTTAAATCATATTCAAAGGACTTAAGTCCCTAATACGTAATAAATAATAAAATAATGATAATAATATGCGGGCAACGAGAGAGATGTGTAAATAAAAGCATAATAAAACTTTGTATACTTATTATAAATATTTATACTATTTATACATTTATTATACATTCAAGTATCTACCCACACAAACAATTTCTCCAAATGTTTTTGATCCTTAATTGGATGGTTGAATAAAGTAAATTACGTAATTTCATTAATTTGTGACATTCATATCGGTAAAATAACAATTATTAATAAAAAATACAATTATTTGAAGAACTCTTAATTAAGCACTCTTAATTTTTGTTTTTCTTATTATTTTTATTGAAATACTATATTATATAATCGAATATTATCGAACGGACCGGGATATTGCCATATTGGCCAATGTAATGGGAAATACCAAAAACCAGATATAATTTAAATTTAATATATTGTTAGGAAAAAAAATATTCATATTATTTTAACGATTTCGGCGATAAAAAATGTCTACATCTTAGATTTTAGTCTACTATTAGTCTATACAACGTAAGGTGATCACTGATCTGGTGAACAGTTAGTCATCATCATCGAAGCTGCAACGATTACAATAAATATATTATGTACGCAGTAGCAATGTGAATAATAAACACAAGATAGATACACGTTTAATGATTACTAAAACTCGAGACAATTGTTTCTGAACGTCGCGCCATTAAAATGTAAAACAAAACTACAAGAACGTACCTCCGTTAATCCGTCAGCCGTTTATTGCGACACTGGAAAAACGAATATATTATTAAACTTGATGCCGTGTACAACGCGACGAAAACTAAATACCGATGAGAAAATAAGAATAGAATACTTCTTGTTTTACACGCCTATAATACCATTTATTGCAGTAACATTTTTTCAACTACAAGACGTATACCTATATACGCAGTAAAGTCTAAAGAAAATTCATTATAAATATAACATCTAATGGTATACGATTTATTTATAAACAAACAAAATAAGAAATTGGCCCAGTTAACAAAACTTGGTAAAGTATACTACATATGATACAAGTTACTTATGCCGAACCGCCCCTCATTTTCACTGCAGTATTCAGTAGTGTGACATTAGGGGGTTGAACAAGATAATGAAGCCCATCGGATAAAGGACTTGTTCGATAATCACCCAACCATGGCCATAAGTATTCGTCTGAATCAGCGAAACAGCTTCGATCGTTTGCCTATCTGATCAGACAACCCCACCATCTCGTTGGAACCTATATTGACAGGTCGTTGCCTATGCTATTTTTGTGGTTGTATTTCTCTTTCGATTCCTTTGGGATTTCTTCTTGGACAAAGTACCTCTTCAATAAACTCAACATATTTTAAACAATTTTATTTTCAAGACGCTTTCCAGCTCACACTCTTTTTTAGCAGTCTTTTCAAAGAGTATCTTAAGCAAATTTTACTGTAGATAGATATTTTCTGTAGGAGATATTTTTTCCGAACATTTTTTTTCAGAGATATTTTGGCCGGTCACCATTTCTTCAACCTACCGTTGGCTTTTTTTTTGGAATTTCTTGATTTGCTGCAATTTATATACTAATTTAAACATAAAAATGGTGACGTAAAAGAGTCAAGCAAGGTAAAGAAATGGGTGACAGTTGTATACAGTTAGGTATATGCGTTTAGTAATTGATCTTAGATCTTATACGTTTGAAATCAATGTAAATCAATCATTGATTCCGAAAAAAACAATTCTGGGCAAAGTAGGATGGGATTATGACAGAATCAGTCTCTATTTCTAACGATAGATAATTTAATAATAACTAGTAGTACATAATATGGAGGGTCCAACAACTGTAGCCATTAATCCTTTATGTGAGTTGAGACAGTATGTAGGTTTTTCAGATTGAATGAACTATAAGAGGTTAAATACGCGGATAGTGTATGTGTGTGGTAGTACATAATATGGAGGGTCCAACAACTGTAGCCATTAATCCTTTATGTGAGTTGAGACAGTATGTAGGTTTTTCAGATTGAATGAACTATAAGAGGTTAAATACGCGGATAGTGTATGTGTGTG